>APFE030146756.1:0-11021 GCA_000404065.3 Pinus taeda
TTCTATATATAGGAGTCTAAGGAGTCACAATATAACCTAGCCGTCCTAACATTAATAATTTAAAGCCACAAAAACAACAATAGAGGGATTCTATGGGGCACAGTAATAACAATATGGGGACAGTAGGGGCACAACAATACTAATAAGGGATAGAACTACAATAGTAATGAGGTAATCACTAGTATTATAGGGGCCTAACAGGGTTTGATATTTAAATTGTACTCTTAGATTCTTGTCATCTAGTTCCCTTTTCTTTTACCAATTTGTTTTTGCATGAATGGTTACCACATAGCTAGATGGGACACTATTATCATAATGTGTTTTTTTCATAATATAAATTCTAAATCATTTGATTTATTTATAAATAATAAAGTATTGTTTACCTATTTTTGGATAGTTCAATTCATCTTTTGGTAGACTGGTGCTCATAAATGAAATTAGGCACTCCTTCCCTTGCACATATTTCTAGTTAATCATGACTACAAGGGAATGATTAGAGGAAGAAGTAGACAATGAGAAGTCCTTATTAAATTCTAGGCTGTGCAAGGCAAGTTCTATAGCTATGGAATCCTTAACTTTGTCAAAATCATCCTCTTTAACATAGGTCCATTAGAACTATAAATCGGTTTTTATCATTTATTAAAGAGGCTTGATGATTTTAGTGAAGTTAGGGATGAACCCTTGTACAAAAATTAATATTTTTAGTGAAAAATTACATACTCTTCTTGTTGTTAGGCATTGGGATATCCATAATGTATTTGATTCCTTTTGGATCTATTGAATTTCCATCATTCAAGAGAACATGTTTGATATATTTACTTGTTGAAACAACATAAATTTGTTTCTTAGGGTTCATAGATATACCATATTTTCAAAATAGTTTGAAAATCTACTTCAAATGTTGTCTATGCTCTGACCTATACTTGGAATAAAATGTGATGTCATCCATGTATACCATGACATTCTCATGATTTTTCTTTGAACATAGTGTCCATAACACATTTGAATATTTCACTTTCATTTATTAGTATAAAAGGAATTTTATGTTATGTTTATGTCCCTCACTTAATATGGAGTGTAGTTTTTAATTTATATAGCTATTAAAACCTCATCATATATGGAGAACCCATCCAATAATGAAAATGTATCATAACTAGAGACAAGTTGAAATATTTTGACATGTCATGTCTGTTAAAATGACCTTGATGTCACATTGTTGAAGCACCAATTTTTTCTCTAGGAAATAAACATTAGTAGGTTTATTAGTCATTGATAAGGAGTATTGCATCAATTTTTGTATTTTTGTTATACATTAAAAAGGAGTAAAACATCACTTTTTGCTTTATATTAAAAGAGAGTAATAATCACTTTTTTCCATTCAATCCAAAATCTTATAAATAATTTCAATCTCAAAATCTTATAAAAGATCAATATTTCTTATTGATTTTCCTAATGATAAATTCACTAATGAAAAACTCAAAAATTAATGAAAAACTAATAAAAAAGTAAATTCAATGATAAAAAAATCAACTACAAATTAATTACTAATTTATTAATGGAATTTAAATTAATAATTATTATTTTGTCAATCAACTACTTCAAATTAATTACTAATTTATTAATGTAATTTAAATTAATAATTAATTATTAATTTAGATTAATTTGTCATTAACCATTTTTTAGGTAACGTATCCTCCTCATCCTTTTCTGAGATAAATGTAAAAAAATGTTTATACCACAGGTGAAAGGATAAATAGAAATTTCAATTGATTTTATAATTCGAATTCATTTCTTCAATACCCATTTTTTAGTGAGATGTGTATCCTCCTCGTCCTCCTCGTCCTTCTCCTTTTGAGAAATGTACAGAGGAAAGCAAACCCTCATGATAAAATCAGATACCAAACGCTCATGATAAAATCATGTTGGTGGGAAAGACCATTGTTTTAACCAATATAATTATATTTAATGTTTATATATTTTTAAGGAATAAATGTTTATATATTTTTAAGGAAGAAAAGATTTAGATTATATTTTGGAAAAATAAAATCAACAATTGTATTAGATGTTGCAAATGAAATGATGTAAGACATAAATTTAAGAAAAATCGTGACATATATAAAAACACTTAATATAAAAATTAGTAAACAAAATTCCATTCAAAGTTAGAAGATACAAATAAATCACTTACATTATGTTAAATTTACAGATTTTATAACCTTTCCAATATAGATTTCCTTTCAATCATCAAATATGCTCTTTCAAGTTCCAATAGAAAATATTTGATAAAAAATATGCTCTTTTTCAATATTGAATTCTCTCACTTGATCAAAAACTTACAATGTTTTACCACTTTCTATTAAGTTGATTCGATTAGCCTTTGCTTGTCCTTTCTTAACTTCTTTTGGAATTTGGACTTCTTTGTGATATGGGAGGTTTATATTCAAAGTTTTTTTTTTTCCAAAATGACATATTCAAAATTTGCCATTTTATGAACTGGTTTAAAGTAGAGCTAATAAATAGATATATCAATAAAGCTAGTCACTCGAACAACTTTATATTGTTTGATAGGAAAGAAGAAGGTCTTTTATTGAACATTGATTTAATAATTCTTTTAGCTCACATAACAAATTTAATTCATTATTCAAAGGTACCATGGGGATCTCTCATGGTAGTGGCCAAGAGCCTTCCTTTATTCAACATGATATTATGTGAGACTTGGTTATGTATTTGACCAAGTAGGGGCCTATAAATAAACGAAAATTCTTTTTATGTTTCAGAAAGCAAACTCTATTCCTGAAACGTGGAAAAAGGCTACAAAGTGTACATTTTATGTTGATATTGTTTCCTTCCACACTGGTTTAGTACATATTTACTTCTCCTTTCACAGTCGTTTATTCCCATTTTTCAATATTGCACTGTTTCACTTGATCAAAAGGTTGCATTCTTTTACATTCTACTTGCACATAATTTGATTTTGAATGTGTTGATTTCTGCATTATTGTATGTCAAGGTAGAATGGAGGAGAAGGATTGGTGTGATACTTAAATTCCATAATCATTGTTAAGTTACTCAAACAGAATGTCTGATACTTGAAAAAAAATAAAAATAAAAACAAAACTCTACATCTGCATTTTTGTACTTTCTATGCTTGAAGAAAATAATTTTCAATTTTTTCTTCACATTGTTCAATCAACATTCTTTGGAAAAGTTATGATTTTGTACCATCCTACATGGGGATCCATCTTAGATAAGACAAGAGAGTCAACCCCACAAAGGTGCTTTGCAATTTTATTATATCTAGGTTCTAATGCTTGGCAATGGCCACACCAGGGTGGGTATATCTACGAGGAACATAAACATGTCAAAAAAAAATATAGATTGAGTGGTTCTTCACCAAGAAGGTGCCTGTGCCTCATAACTATCAAGGTGGTTGTAAGAATTGATTAGAATTAGATGTCGCGTTTGTTGATATAATTGATTGGAATTAAATGTTATGGTACCTGTAAGGAAGAATAAGAATTAAGATAATTGTAAGATGGTTTTTTTAATTGTAAATTTGATAAGTTGTGGAAAGGGATTAAGGGTGATAATTAATTACCAAGGATAAAATTTATAGAGTGTTTAGGTTTATTGATTTATTTATAATTTTTAGCATCACATCAGAAGTGTAAGTTATAGTTTTTAAAATGTTATGATTTTTAATTTAACAAAGGAGTATTAATGGTAATATTTTTGTTTGATTCTATTTTTTTTAAATATTTGATTTAAAAGGTTTTTTTTTTTTTTTTTTTTTTTTTTTTTTTTTTTTTTTTTTTTTTTTTTTTTTTTTTTTTTTTTTTTTTTTTTTTTTTTTTCTTTTTTTTTTTTTTTTTTTTTTATTTAAAAGGTGTTAGTTGTGAAAGCCATTATTTAAAAATAAAAATTAATTTTATCCATATAAAATTATGGAGCTACTATTGCGTCAATCACTTTCAAAGTTGGGAGTGAATTTTAGGACTAGTTTCAATGCTTTAGTTGTAATAGTAGTGATTTTCAAGTTTAGATGTTTCAAAGGAGTCATAATTTTTAACTTTAAAAAATTGTATCAATATTAGTGACAACATGCTATCATAAAAATGTTGCAATGGTTAGGCAACAAGAATAATGTAATATTGAATAGGAGTTGGTAAATGATTGAGTAGAATTATCAGATTCAGATGTCTTTTTGAGGAGTATGATTAGGTCTCCAACTTGGGACCACCATGAGCTAGATGAAACCAATACCTCCACATGGTTGACTTGTGTTGGAATCTTAAGCATTTTCTAGCAAGAGTATTGTTCGACCAAAATGAGATCAATGATGATCTCCTCCACATGGAGGAGCTTCACCTGCTCTATCAAATCATGTATGGTCAACCACAACATCTGGAAGTAAATCTACTCGGGGATAGTGAACAACCATCTTCGACAAGGCCTGCACCTATTGGATGATAATATGGAATTTCCGTGGCTCATTTCCATTATTAGTAATCTTAGTTTGTGTTACAATATATAACTTTCACATGTGTTTTTAGTTTCTTTGTTTTGTTCCTATCATGAATTTTAAATTCTTTCTGTATCCTATGTAATGAGCATGGCTAGAACCACCTCAATGTATGACTCTTTTGGACTAAACAACACAATTCCAAACCAACGTTCTATACCTAGTGTTCGCTCAAGTGGGCTAAAGCTCGTCACTGTTTCAAAATATGACATGATTTATACATATATGTTTCTATAATATAATGTTGTGAATATATATATATATATATATATATTATAATATATATATATATATATAATATATATATCAATTAAAAAATCAATAAAAATAAAAATCTCATGGTTAGAACATTTTATTGGCATGAGCCCTCCCAAGGGCTTACTTGGAAAGCCCTTAAAAATGTAAAGTAAATGTGATGATAAGGTTCCATGTTCAAATTCCAAGTTTCTTACCCATGGTCATGTGTTGGGTGGTAGCACAATTCACCTACGGGTATGGTGGTAGAGATAAGAATAGACATCATATCACATGAGTATAAGACTACCTTGGTTATCAATTTATATATACACTGAAAGAAAAAAAAAATGAAATAAATCTATAATAACTTCCTTTCTTAACACATACACACACTCATATCTAACAAGCATAAATCCATATTAGGTTACATCTATTAAGCACCAAGAGGGATCATATCTTTGGAGATGAAATTTTTAAGTTTTGTGCTATCGAAGAGGTTTGCAACTCAAAATATTTGATCCATTCGGACTCTTAATAGGTATGTGTTTCATATGGATCTATGTTGATAACATTATCCTTTTTTTTAACCAAATTTATTTAATTCCAATAGAAAGATTAAATTGTTGATCACATTTTACCAATAACCTGTCAACCTCACTCTTACCATCTTTGTTGGCCACTAGGTAATTACCCAAAAAGATATCACACTAGCAGGGGTGCTTTTCCATTGAAAAAAACGAGACATCAGCCCAATACACTAGAAAAGTTAGAATGCAATCAAGAGACGTTATGTATTAGTTGTTACCAAAGTTTGACTGTCCAGTCCTAAACTAGGTGATGGTGAACATTGAAAGTTTTAATGAACATGCTTTTCCATATGGGCTAATCTACCTTCCAAATGGTCCAAAGTTTCCTGAAGACTCCATTGCCCCCCTTTGTAGACTTACTAGTTTGTCCTACATGTGCTATTAGATTTGAACTTACGACTTTTTATAAAGA
Source organism: Pinus taeda (assembly GCA_000404065.3). NCBI lineage: Eukaryota > Viridiplantae > Streptophyta > Pinopsida > Pinales > Pinaceae > Pinus > Pinus taeda. The sequence goes on from APFE030146756.1 coordinate 5,759, forward strand.
AGACATACTCTTAATTATTAAGCCTACTAAAATTTTATATATAAATCTAATCCAAATTATTTTGAAATTTTTGCAATACATCTATTTATACAAGAAGAATATAATTCACACAACAAAACTTAAAATACTACTCCCATATTATGAATCAAAACTTTCTTAAGCTACACCTATAAATTATTCATAAAACATCGTGGCATTAGACAGTGAAAGACATGGAAAAAGAGAGAAATGATGGGTAGGAAAGAGTTATTTCAAAGAGAGAATCACCGATAAAATAGAGGTGCGGAAAATTTGGAGTTCAAAAAAAATAAAAAATGACAAGTAGAGCCATGATAGTATAATATAACCATAATGAAACAATATAGACTATGGAATATTTCTAACTATATATACATGATGATCAATATCATATATGATTGGGTGTAATTTAAACTATCTTTTCATAAGGATCTTCAGTGTCGAGGTCTGAATAATTGTTGTATAGTTCAACTCTTTGAAGAGGAGAATACAGACGTGCACAAGGGAGATTGTGGAGAATCCCTTGAAGCCATGAATATGAGAGACTTCTAGATATTTAATTCATCATCAATGTAAAATCACATGAACCAGAGAAGCCACAATTTGAAATGAATGCCTATCATGAGTTTAAATTAGAACCAAAACCATATGAGTTGTAATTTGAAATGAATGTGTTATAACCAGAACCATATGACCCGCAATTTGAAATGAATGTGTATCATGACTTTTGGTTAGAATGAGTGATTGTACAATGATATGCATATATATTTGACACCAATCTAACTAAATTCATATAAATTTGCTTGTTTATTTGTTAGTTGAAACAAATCAGCAATTATTTTCTCCACAGTTGAGAAATACATGAGCATTAATATGCATATACAAAAAGTGTTGAATATAAAAATGGTTTTCACCCAAAGTAGCAACATTTGAGGGTCCTTTTATCCATCTCCATAATATAAGAAGTGATAAAAACTCACAAAAATCCACTTCCGACTGCTGATCGAGAAATTCATATAAAGTATATAAGCTCAAGAATAAGTAAATCTTGAGAAGACCTTAGACATGTTCAAAAATGATAAGAAATGGGTCAAGGCACTCTACTTATAGAAGTAGAAGAAGTAGAAGAAGCATACAATACATTAATGTGATTGATCTGATGACCATAATAGGATGAAAAGTCCAATCCAACTAGTTAACTGTACAACACACCTCACGTTTATTAGGAATCTTTCCATGTACTGAAAATGGGGGCATGGAAACTGCAAAATTGTCAGAAGATCAATTGGTACAACATTGGTTTTATTACTGCATTTAATTTGGGAACATTTTATGGTTCTCATTGAACATTCCTAGATATATATCTTTGTTTCCAACAACTCTTGAAATTCCAGCCTGCCACCTCCCATGTTAATGGTGTTTGTAATATCATTGACCGAAACATTGTTATCAACTAAAAATTGTGATAAGCCAAAGTATGTATTGAAATAAAAGAAGAGTTATGATAGTTTGAAAATCACATCATAATTTTTGAAAATTTTGTACTAAATGATTATTGAAATGTATAGACAAACCTTGTTACTCCACGATACGTTAATGCACCTCTAGAGAATCCATTACTCTTTTTGCACCAACAATAATGATATTGATCAGAATCCAAATTCATGAATTAGAGACTAATTCTTTGGAGATAAAGATAAAAAATGTGTGTGCCTTCTCTGAGATGCAACATATTCTTTCCTTTTCATGTGTTTCATTTCCTCTAGTTCTTTCTCATAATTCTTGATCTGTACATCTAATAGATTGTGATAGATCTTCATAAATCAAAACCCAATGTAGTATGCAGGAATACTGCATAGGATCAAAACTTATATTGAAGGAAACAAATCAAAGTGTGGGATTTAAAATGTGTTCATACAAGGAAATTGGTGGTGCTTGTTAGACCTCAGTATTTAAGAGTTGTGAGATCGTATTCTCTCGCTGCCTTCTCTTCCTTGTCATATCCACCTGCAAAATAAACAAGGCCATTTATCAGTTCTAGGTTGCAAAAATAATTTTATCATATATGTGTATGTTACATTCTGATCCAGGTGGATGTTGGTGGCCACCCACCTATCCCATTTGGACACCCACAACTGTCACTTTCAATTTTTCAGTTTCCTTAATTATAGCACAATTTACTCTTTTTAGCAGTTTTTCGTGTCCTAAACTTCTGGAGTCATTTTGAGGCCCTAAACGACATTTTTTGGGAAATCTACCGCCAGCGATTTTCTTTCTAAAACCATCTTTTTGTCGTAGTCCTCGGAGATATCTTTCCAACGGGCTATCATGCACGTCAAATAGAGATAATATGACCAATTCGCGACCCCGGGAAGTTGGCTATCCAACTCACCCCAATGAGGCCCACAAACTCTTGGTGTTACATCTCCTCGAGTTAGGGTTTTGGTTGTTTAGGGTTTTCTCTTATTGTTCAATAATAAAAAGGCCCTTTAGCCTCATTATAAGACAGTTCAGAGGCATGTAGCCGCCACATCTCTTCTTAGAGATAAGCTACCATCGCCCTAGTTGGTTTATTTCCATTTTTGTTTGTAAGCATATTTCAGTATTTTACAGTAATGAAATGAAGTATTATTTCCGTCGCATATCTGTCTTTACGGTTATCTCTGTATTTTATTGCATTCCTGTTTAAATCCGGATCACATTCATAGTGGAAATGAACATCACGCTTAATCAACTATATTGGATCTAGGGAATTCATCACCTGGTCCTAAACGATCCCACTCACCCTAACAAAGTTTTTTTTGGGAATTGGGTATTATCTCAGAAGTGATATCACTCCGTAATTTTTGAGGTTGCAGAGTAAATCACGAGGGTAACCTTAGAACCACTATGGAAATTGGGAATCCAACCCTTCCAATTTTAGAGATGGATCTCTCTTTATGATTGAGCTTTGTTTTACTAATGATATTAGGCCATTTATCATGTTCTGGTCTGGGTTTTTGTATTGTTGGGTTGAGATAGTGGAATTAGGCCATTGGGAAATGGAGTGACAAGTTTAGGTTGATCAAACACATATTTTACAAACTAAAATTATAGGGAAAGGTAGGCAAGTTCAGTGGATCCTTTAAAATCTATGGTGTGGAGGAGAAGAAATAGATTCAACAATCCAATTAAAAGAACAGGAATTAAGAATTCTGTTTTTAATTTTTAGTAGAAAATATAGAAATTATTCATAAGTCAGATACAGAGTGTAATTTTAAACAATTTTGTTTCATACTATTCTTAGAATAATTTATATTTTAGAGACATATATGAGAAACAACAAAACATTTAATAGAGAAAGATGCACTTCACCAATTAAATTGACATAAGAATCATGTAATGCTTAAGTTGTATTACTGAGATATGATCAAAGGTAGCTCTGTGAGCCTATTTAAAACATAAGTACTTTCTTAAAAACTAATCCCAACACTAATACTTTGATTTTTGAAGTGTTTATACAAAAATATTTACAAAATATCTTGATTAAAAAGATGAAGATGTAATCCTATTAATGTCTAAAATTGAATACAAAATTAGAACAAAATAATAGGAATCTTCAAATTGTTGAATGATGGCCATGTTTTTGAGGAAGACCGTTGGTGACTAGGCCTCAAAATCTACTGCATTATTTGCATTTCTGCCCAACTACGAATTACTCCAGTAATTCACAAAATTTCTCCCACCTATCTTCACTTGGGATCAAAAACTTAATTAACTTCTTGTAGCTTCCATCCACATCTGTGTATTTATGAAAAGTTGGCTTGATGACAAATATGGGCTTGACCTCATGACTGATAAATAAATCAAAATCTATTGCCTTCCCTGTGATATGCCCTTTGATCCCTGCAAACTTTGTTTTGTCTTCGGGAATCTTGATTAATCATTCCTAGTATGTTGTTGGGCTCATGCGCTGCTTTTCAATATTTTCCAACTTTGGTAGACTTTTCCCATTAAGAACCTCCAACTTCTTGTAGAATCTATCTATGCCGATTTCTAAATTATAGAAATTTTTATCTAACTGATTCATAAGAGTCCTTTTGGTATGCATCCTTTTCACCTCTAGGATGGTCTCTATTCTATCCTAAATTCTCATGTCCTGTGGTACTTGTACATTATTGGAATTCAGAAATTTGATGAGGGTTGTAACTTCCCCAGGTTTCTACCCCAAGTCTATTCTAGTTTGCCTAATTACTTCTTTCAATTTCTGCAATAACTCCTGTTGTTAAAAAATGATCTGTATAGAAGGGCATATCTCTGTGATGGCTTCACCAATTTTAGTCTATATATGTTCTCTGGCTTGGGACATACTATGACCCATCACTGATTCACTATGTAACTACTAAATTTTTTAGATTTAGTTTGTGGGTTTTTTGTAACTCTGCCACATAAAAATTATCAATCTTTAACTTATGTATTGATAGTGTCTTAATTTGAGCTTTTAGCTTTGCAATTTCCTGCACCTGGATAGTGATATTGTCCATGGATCTGACCAATTCACTTACTAAATCTATTGTAGTTGTTGATGTAGATGTAGAAGCCACTATAGTTGTGGCCACTACAATTGGAACTGTAGTAAGAGGAGCTATGGCCAGTTGCTGCGCCTGCTCTTTTTCTTTGAGCATTTTCTCTAAAGCTATCTCCATGTCTTTGATTTGGCTATTTAGCTTTATGGCTATCCCAACATATCCTCTTTCTTCTTCTCACTCTCTCCTTGCTCCTTGGCATGTGGATCCTCCATAGTAGGAAACTTCAATTGTTTTCTCAAGGCTACTATATTAGCATCTTTTTTCTTCATAAGTTATTTAGTTTCCTTGACATCTTTGGGGTTATATCCCAACTTTATCACCAAGTACTCCAGTGACTTGATTCTAGTATCCTTGGCTAAGGATGAAATATTCTCTAATTTGAGATGGGACTATACATTATTTAGTGATACCTGTAATTTTGAAGTAGACATAACAATGTTAGTGAGTGTGGAATACATCATCTAACTTCTTTGTCTATGTAGGTCCATCTGGTCTATGGGATGAATATGTTGTGCATAAAAAGTGAAGACAAATTCCTTGTAATCTGCAGATGGCCTAGTAGCTGGCACTTTGGCTTCGAGAAATGCTATATGCATTATTCCCTTCTCTGAGTCAAATGTTGATAGTAATATGTCCTAAGAGACAATTGTTTCTTTCTAGAACTGTGCATAAGTAGA
>APFE030146762.1:0-28409 GCA_000404065.3 Pinus taeda
ATTATCATCAACTAATGGGTACTCTATAAATTTCTAATCTAGAGATCAAATTTGGGTTCCACTTCTTCTTGAATAATGGGAAAATATGAAATTGATATATAAATTATGAAAACAAATAAAGACAGTCCCTAACACCATTGGGCATGAAAACAAATAAAGACTATCCACAAGACCATTAGGCATCGGAAATTTTACAAAATTTAAAATGTTAAAAAATAGATGGAAACCCTTAATTATCACCATTCTTCATGCTTGCATGGGATGCTATTTTAAATGAAATATTAAATATTATGACTTCATTTCTTGTATTAAGATTATAAAAACTGAGTCCTTAAATTGTGGAATGATGCATAGTGTGATTGTAAATGAGGGTAGGATGATGGAAAACAGTAAACACCATGTAAGTATGTTTTGTGTCTTTCCATATTCCTATCTATTGGATTGCCCATTATTCCTATCTAATAGACAAAATAAAAAGACATATTTTTCAAAAGATAAACACTCAATAAATTGTTGAATTGAGGCTTCTCTGATCCATATCAAGATTATGAGAGGAGTCTTCCTTGAAAATATGATGTGATTTTCCAGGAATACTCTAATAAACTCAATACATTAGTAATTTGAAAGTCAATAAACCAGTGATAAGTCAAATTTATTAACAAATCAAATAATTAATATATGAAATTTAACAACCAGAATAATCAATAATTTATTTTAAAAAAATCAACCTATCTTTCAAGAATATATAATAATTTTTATATTATTTAATAATAAACCTACAAAGTAAATAAATTACTTGAAAATAAACACACATAAAGTAAATAAATTACTTAAAAATAAATGCACATAAATATAATAAACCTATAAAGTGAGTAAAATAGTTAAAAATATACCTCCATAACAATAAACCTAAACCTAGCTTTGTTCAAATAAAAATAAAAAACAAACTAGCCTGTTATAATCCCTAATTTCCCATATTAAAATTAAAAACAGATTAACATAATATCTTCCCTAATTTCAGCCATTAAACTTATAACATCCTTTTCAGCTTAATAACAAGTCCATGCAATTGAGTTGAAATGAGGTGATGGTTCTATTAAGGGACCATTACGGATTCGGTGGTTCATGGTTATGTTTTCCTCGGTACCCTATAATAAGTGCTGCTGTATTACGTGCACTCCTTTCGACATATTTCTTGACGAAGCACTTTTCCGTTGTGCATTTATAATAATTTCTGTATTTCAAAAAGAAATAAATAATAATTAGTGTAAGTCAAGAAGAAATAAATTAGTGAGTAGTAATTTTCAAAGATTCGTTACTTAATATCTATCATTATTAATTTGAAATAAATATACAGAACATATCCGTACCTTGGATTAGGATTTTTATTGATGTATTTGGTTCCATATTTCCGCATATCCATCATCCAGAATATCATCTTCACTGATTATTTGTAGGACGTGTTCTTCCTCTACAACATCTATACTCCTGTAATTTGAACACCACCCCAAAAATGAATTTATAAATTTTTTGTACCGATTTTATAGCGCATAAATGCATGCAAATATGAAAAGAATGTCAAAAAAAATTAAAAATTCACCTTGGCATTGAGTACTCGACATCAGTAAAATTTGGATGACTGGTTGACAAGAGTTGATTGCAGGGTTTTAAGAGTTGATTGCAGGGTTTTCCTTGTAGAGATGATACTGCATCAAAACGTTCATCCATTTTTCGTTTTCCGAGACTTTCAAGGGTACCACCAACTGCCATTGTAGGAGGTTGTTGTGGCTTTGGATGTTCATGAACATCTCCTTCATATTCAATCTTGGTCACTTGCCCATTCTGAAAGCATACTATTCTCTTTTTCATCTGACAGTCTGAGTATGCACATTTGAAATAGTGGCGAATATAACTGCTGCCTTTAACCGACTTTTTCCCGTACTTCGTCCACTTATATCCGTCTTCATAATATGGGGAAGCCATATCTCGACAAACTTTGAACCCTGAATCATTCCCAGGACTTGAAGGCTGATCCTGGTCAAACAAACAATGTTTTACTCATAAGATATCACTGGTGGATAACTCTGCCTGTTCAATGGACGTTTCATATGCCATCCACAGTGTCAAAAATTAAGAAACGTTTATAATTGTCAATATTCTGCAATGATTCTAATATTTTTATATTTTTTATTTGAAGTTAAAATTAACCAATGATTTTCTTTTCTTTTTTCTCAGAGAAAAAAAAACAAAAAAAACTTAATTTCCATTACCAACAAAGAAAATTACATGTTACACCATCTGCATAATGATTATGGAAATATCTTGTGGAGAGTCACATCAAAGCTCATACATAAAAATAATCATAAATATTTACATAAAAAACAATATAAATATGATAAAACATCATATGAGTCAAAAGTATCTATCAAAATAAAACTAGCCCGCCCAAGATCACTGTAAATCATTGGGCACTTTTACCTGTCCTAGAATTCATACAATTCTTAATCCTGTTGTTTTTAATTATGCACTTCTCAAGTTTTCTTAGTGGCTTCCTTGGATAGGCTTTCAGAAATCTTGTTCCTTTACAATAAAATCAAAGAGTGATTTTAGTGTAGTGACCTCATTAAACCTATGAGTTTGTTCTAGTGACAATGAGATGTAGAGTTGAACCATTTGATGACAATATTTCTGTTACAGTTTTTCTCAAGTGCAAAAATGAGTAGGTGTGTGAGACTGTATATTTCTGCATAAATGTTTGTTCCCTGGCCTAATACCATTTTGAGCTTGTAAAAATGTCTTCTTGGATACGAATAAGATTTCTCTTCCTGCACATGGACTATCTTGAGTCTATCCATCAAAATAATCCCATGGGAATGTTCTATCAATAACTTAAGGTGTAATAGTAAGGGTGGGTTTCAATAGCTTTTAGTGAGGGTCTAAATGATACAGTGCTTCAATGTTATTGCATATAGATGTCCACTAAATGATGGAGTCCTAAAATATCATCAGATTCCTAGCCACACAAGAAGGGGAAGATTTAAAATTTTTTATGATTATGCTCTCGTGCACCATGTGTGCCAGATGAGGTGAGTTGTACCCCATTCCATACTGACGTCGAAGGAGATATAAATCTAATTCTACGCCTGATTAGTTTTTAGACAATGTAGGAAGAGATGGTCTTTGTCTTCATCGTGTTCCTTTGAAAAGGAAACTTTGTGATGGTACCAGATTACCATGAGTAGGTGCTATATTTGATAATATGCAACACATGAGAAACGGAGACTTGGGACGTGCCTTGACTTTCCACATGGGTTGCCACCACCATACAACCTACACACGTTCATGTTCCGAAAAATAGGAGAGTATATCCATCCCTTGGGTATAACTACCATGAGGGGATGCATCCCAAATGATTTCATCCTCATCTCACAAGTGACTCATCAAGTGCCCCAATGTATTTGGTCCAATTGTTTCTCCATATTTCCAGTATCATGAGGTCCTTTGCTAACTTCAAATATTGTGAGAGGCATGTAGTATTTCTCCTATTTGCATTTGCGAGAGTTATGTGATACCAACCAATTTGAGATTCTATCCTCGAGTGGTAGAATAATTTGAGATTCTATCCTCGAGTGGTAGAATGTGCGCATTCCCACAACCCAACCGTGCATCAATTCCTAAGTGTACTATCTCACCAGTTCTAATACCCCATGCAAGTCCTCTTTTTATGATCGATATGGAATGAGTAATAGCTTTCCATATGATGGATGACCCATTTATACCCATGTTCGGCCTACGTGTTAGAGTCGGCCTCGTCAAGTCCTCCGTCACGGATCAAAACTCTTTATGCATTTCATGATTAGGTGTCTCACTCCTCTCTTCCAGTTGCATTTCGCTAGGGACACGCCATGACCTGACAGAGAAAGTCATGCTAGTCTGTTTCCCTCATGTCTGGCCCATGTTGGTTCAGATCTTGGTCCAAAATCAATGAAATTCATGATAGTCAAGGTTTGGTCCTATTTCAGGACAGAGTCATTTTTAGTTTGAGTCTAGAAATTCAGCAGTTTGATCTTTGAAAAAACGTGTCCAGAAAGAAGACGTGCAGGCTAGAGGGAGACCTTGTACACCTACAGTGCAGAAAGATTCATCATCACTGCAAGAGACATCGACTCTTCGTCAAAACTCTGTTTGAAGAAAAGTCAAGCAAGGTCAACTATGACAAAAAAATTAGAAATCAACAGTTGACATTTTCATATGCAGTCATGGATGTTATAGCCGGAGGCCCCATCACACAGTCCGTGCAAAGATGTGGATGTTATAGATGGAGGCCCCGTCACACAGTCCGTGCAAAGATGTGCCAAAGATTTCATCATTTGAGCCAAAATTTCAAGGAAAAAGCGAAAATGAGTGTGTTTAAAGGTCAATGCAAAAGTGCAGAACACAAACATTAGAAAATGGTTTTTTAAAGAGGAAAAAATCAAACCAGTTTCTATCAAGCCTATAAATAGAGATTGTGGCCCAAAGCAAAGCCATTGTGCCATTGGAGACTTGGAAAGACATTGCATAAGGTGGGAGAGTGAGATTGGTAAGCGTTTGAGTGAGTTTGGAGGTGATTTGGGAAGCGCGTCGCACACAGGCAAAAGCGCAGCGCACTCACCATGCACGACGCATACAGAGCCAGCCCGCCAGTGAACGAATACACACGCGCAACACATATAAGGTGCGTGGTGAACTCGCAGGAGCGTGCGGTGCACACAGTCCACCAGCTCAAAAACAAGGCAAAACCGTTTCGAATCTTTGTGAAGCCCATCAAATCAAGAGGTAGGCTTTATGACACCTCTTGTACATCAAATTTTTCAATGATATGGTGTTTATAAGATGTTTAAATGGTACCGAAAAGCACAAGGCCATCCATGGAAAAGATCACCAAGAAAAACGATAAATGGGGTTGCAAAATTGTGATGATGCCACCAAGGTTCTGCTCCCCTCCCCTTGCCCCCTCACCCCTCGTAATTCTCACCTCCCTTCCATCATGTTTCCTAAGAAAATCATCCTAAATTCACCACTAAAACCCCCTCCCTTGTTTTTCAAAGCAAGCTGGGTGACTTTTACAGTCCGCGCCGTAGACACAATGTGGCACGACACACTTAGGGCGCGCGGCGCACTGGGAGCCCGGCGAGAGTGCAAAATTGCCAGTGGCGCAGCGCATACCCGACGCACGGCGCACTGGACAGAGCACGTGGCGGACAAACTTATAAGCCCAAAATGCACTCAATTGCCTAAAATTTTTATGAATGACCCTCAAGGTTGGAGAGGTAGCCCAACTACCTTCATCATTGGAGTTTGAACTTGAAGGGGAATGTTATTATGACGACCATGAAATCAAATGCAAAATTTTTAAAAGTAAAAAGAAGATGATATAAAGAAGGTCAAGAAAGCTAGGGCTTTTCTACATTAACTTTATTGCTAAAGAATGCTCCTACCCTACATCTATCAGCTAATCCCCCTATAGCAGTTTCCCCTAATAATCACCCTAGCTCCATTGTAATCATATCAATTTGTCCCCTCTATTCCTATGGCTCAAAAATCCAAACCATACCCCATCGACACCATACTCAAACACTCCAAAATCCTTGATAAATTTCTCCTTTTAAACCCCTATTCCTCTTTTCATCATTCCCCTCTTAAACTCCCCTGTTTTATTGTCCCCTTCGTGATAGATTTGCAGAGCATCTACCAGTTCAGTGGTTTCAGAGTGCAACAAAGAAATTCAGGGTACAAACAACACTAATGGCCTTAGAAAGTGCATCAAATTATGAGGGGGAAACCCACAGTGATACAGCATCAGGAGAATAGGCTCCCCGGAGACCTAGGAGTGGTAGACATGTCAGGGATGAACCAAACACCCTCATGGAGTTGCACGCACGCCCTCTCGCTATGTCTTGTTTCCAGCACTTGGCATGTTTCGAATTTTGTCAGAGGGTGGCAAATGTCAGGATTCATCATGAGTTGAACCGCCTCTTTGCACTTCACCTACACGGAGGACAGTCTATCTTGGCAGGGGTCACTTTCACATTGACACCTAAAACCATATCAGTGGCAACAAGCATACCAAATGTTCGAGAAGAGTGGCACAAGAAGATGAAGGTGGAGAGGGAATTTTATGAGCCTTATATAAAAACGAGTTGTTTGAGTTAGCTCACGAGAGTTTTCCCATTCAGATTTCTGAGAGATGATTATGATCCGCTCATGAGATTGATCATGAAATACTTTAGTTGTGAGGGAAGGTTTTCTTGCCTTTATGCCTATCACATCAAGTTACTCATGCACTTCACGAGGGTGCGTATGATGAACCTCCCATTCTTCATTTGCAGGAACATAGAAAGGATGAGAAAATTCATGCAGCACAAGACCCCTCGGCAGCAGCTGAACAACGTATATCACTTTGCTCTTATCAAGATTTTGGTGGACCATCAGTTGAGATTGCAGGGCATTTCTTGGGAGAACTTCATCTCCGGTGACTTCTTCAGCGCTCCACATGTAGTATTAGAGGGAAAACATGAGATAGGGGGTACTTCTCATCAGCATGAGCACCATGAGACCACTGTGGTGCCATTTTCCATCACATATTAGAGAGGTTATCCGAAAGGCACCAGGCCTTTGTTTGTAGTAGCAAAGCGAGTGTTATATCCACCTGGGGCGGAAGGGGCCTCGCTTCCAGCATCGATCACACAGGAACAGGACAGAGGTAAGGAGCCAATGCATGAGGAGGGGCCTTTGGGTGAGCCATCAGGTGCTCAAGGGACCAGTGTCAACCTCATTTCAGATGAAGAGAGAGAGGCAGAAAATGCCAAACTTAGGATGATTATTCAGGAGCAGGACACAGAATTAAAAGACTTGATACTCAATTTCGAGAGGTCCAGATGGGTCATCAACTATCTGGAGCAGAGGAACAGATGGCTGGAAGATCATCATGTGATCATGGAGCTGCAGAACATCCGTGATGGTTGCCTAAGTGCCTAGCAGAGGAGGATTGAATTCACTTCATTGGAGCGACAGGTTATGGATGATCGTGAGTCTGTTCTTGAGAGAGTCAACATGCACCTAGACAAAATGTTGAACAAGGCCAACAAATACAACACACTGCTAAGACACATGGCTCATCATTACAGGGCACGAAACTTGAGTTTGAGAGCCCGAATAAGGAGTTTGAAAGCAAAACTGAGGAAAGCCACAAAAAGGGAAAAAAGGGAAAAAGAGCAAGATAGGCTCAGGATCTTGGCTGAGGCCTCATTGACTCAACAAAGTACCCAAATCTCAAAAAATTTGGGCAAATCTCAAAAAATTTGGGCAAATTTTGGTCACACGGAATTTTTTTGGGCGAAAAACAGGGATTTTCTCCCTATGCGTCGCGCACCCTGCGCGACGCTAAAATTCTAGCACACCAATCGAGAAAAAGTTTTGCATTTTTGGATTCAGCATCGAAAAATACATCTACAGGTGTCTCGGCTAGAAATTTTGATAAGTCTTGGGTCTCCTAAAGGTCAAAAAACACTCAAAAATGGACTTTCTGCCACTTTTTGGACACACAGAAAGCTGTCTTGGGAGAATGAAGATTTCGAGGGTAAAATGAGCATCAAATTCAGAAATTCTATTGGCGTTAGAAAGTAGACAGGCCAAGCTTTCCAGCAAGCCCACTCGTGCACATTTTGGATACCTGGAAGTACCCCAAAACAGGCCCCAAAGTAGCGCAATAGACAGTGAAATTAGTGCGGCACACAGAGGAAAAATTGCCAATTTGCTTCCGTTTCGCGAAATTTCGGTTCGCGACTTCTCCAAGTGGGCCTGCTCATCTACACTTCGGTTTTTGGCACCAAAGGATGCATTTAAATTTTTTTTTCTGCAGATGATCTTTTATCCAAGTGGAGAAGGAAGGCAAACAGTGACCCCAAAGCCAAATGTCATATTTGCAGCGTTGCACTTGTAGCTGATGGTTGGCTCTCCATCTCCATTTCGAAAAGATTTGAGTAACTTCCCAACACCTCGGCGTTCTATCTCTTCGTCACAGATTGTATATATTGTGTGCAAGTTATTTGCAAAGGGTTGGTTGGCTTGTAACTTCTGGGAGACTGTGGGAAAGAAACTTTGTTTTTGCATTGTATATTTTTACAGAGAATTAATGAAAGGCAGCGGCATTGTTTCATGAGATTCATGTGGTTGTGAGTATAGCAAGTTTTTATCTGATGTTTCATATGTATCTTGTTATGTTTTGTATTCCATTTCGCATTCATTTCTGGTGAAATTTTTTGAGTGAGATCAGATAGAATTTAATTCTATTACTTTACCTGTGGGAAAATTTCATATACAGTGTTCATTCTTCTGTTTGAAAAGAATTCATGTTTCCCATGCCCTTTTCAACTTATTAATGATTCTCTCCATTTCTTTGTTATGTTCCATAGTTTCATTTCGTATCCAAATTTGGTGACATTTTTCAAGTGACATCAGGTAGAATTCAGTTCTATTGCTCTACGTGTGGGAAAATTTCATATGCAGTGTTCATTCTTCTGTTTGAAAAGGACTCACGTCACCCATACCATTTTCAACTTCTTAATCAATCTTTCCATCCAGCCACATTTTAAAACTAAATTGCTATGCTTTCAGCCTACCTTGCCTCACAAAATAATCTGTGCCTTCCTTTTAAGTTCTGTGTTCATTGAGGTCTAATGGTCCCATAACATCGCAAAAATACGGTCATTCATAAAAATCACTCCTTGCTTTCATTTCCACTTACTAGCCTAAGACAAATTGTTCATTGTAAGTCATCTCAGTCCCTCTCATTCATCCATTCACTCAGTGTGACCTGGAGAGAGACCTCTCCTGTTCTGGTAGGGCTAGCTACCAGATTGAGCTTGGTTTGTGGTTACCCTGAATTTTGCCTTCCTTCAGCCTGAGGCGGATTTAGGTGCTAACATAGTGGCGACTCCACTGGGGAGATAGACTAAGTTTGAAATCGAATCCCCATGTTTCTTAAATAATTTTAAGCTCCCGGATGATGAGTTGAGGATTGGAAAGGCTGAGCAAGTTGGTTGTGTACTGTGATTTTTCTCAATAGCACGCTGGCTTCGAGACGATATACTAGAGCCAATCCAGACCCAGATCCTCCTCATATCTTCAAAAACCCAAATTTGATCCCTAGGCTCCTTCAGCAAGAGAGCATCATAACTCCCATGTTCAAATCCCATTCATGTCCCGACATTTTTGAGTATCTTGAAGAGCTTGTGTTCGACGATCGGTTCTAGATATCATTGTTTGACTCTAAATCCGAAAGGGCTGTTGATTATACTGTCTCTGATCCGCAATTTCTTGTAGATCTCGAAACAGAGAGAGCTAATATATTAACTGATAGTTACCTTGTGACACCGCTCCAAAATCCAATTGCAAGCCCCTTGAAAACCGTGCACACTCCTCCAACACCTCTAAGGCTGAATCCACCAAAAATGATGGCTGCATGTTTTGTACCCCTTGTTCTACCCCAAGTTCTAGATGATATGCTCGCCGATTACAAAAGAAAAGTCCCATTCTTTGATGACACTCTTAGCAGCATTACTACGCAGCAACACGTGGAACGAATGACAGATTTCTGTGAACTTTATGATATCACTGTGGAGAACGTGTTAATGAGGCTCTTTGTACAAATATTTGTAGGTGAGGTGAAGAAATGGTTCGGAGGTCTACCAGCTGCACGTATCGCCACCTTGGCAGACCTACATAGAACATTCGTGAGCCGTTGGGAAGTGAAAAAGAACCCTCTTCAAATTTTGTCCGAATACGAGCAAATCAAGAGAAACGCTGGTGAGTTAGTCCAAGATTATTGCACGAGATTCAATAAAGTGTACAATGAAATTCCAGATGATCTAAGGCCGCCCGTGAGACTAGCCATGGCGAAATTCCCGGATGACTTTGATGCTGATATGGCTTATCAATTGAGAGAAAGGGAACTGGCCACAATGGAAGACATGCAGAGAATTGCGGCCAGCGTTGAGGCGAACCTGCTGTCCAAAAGAGCTAGGGTGAAAGCAGATAAGAACACCATTCTGAAATAAGAATCTTATACAATAGATAAACTTCTCAAAAAGGTAGAACAGATGTTTGAGAGGGTAAAACTTGACAAGCCAAAATCACAAGTGAGGAATCATAACTTTCGTGGTCAGTAGTAGCCATAGTATAGGATAAGCCAAAGAGATCAACGAACTGAAGAGCAGAATGCACAAAAACTGATACAAACACCTTTGCAGCATAATTTTGTTCATGGACTAGAGTGAGACGAGGATGGGAATGTAATAGGTGAAGAAAACCATCTCTTTATTCCAGATGAGTTGCCTACTTACATTACCGAAGAAGAAGAATGTGGAGTAAATTCAGCTGCAAACCAAGGCACTGATTTTATTCTAGCTAGTGACAATGTGTTGGAAGAAGAATCAGAAGAATATCAAAGGGGGTATATGAATGCTCTGTCTACACAACAACAATGATATTCACTTAGAAACAGAGATGTGCCGGCCATACCAATTCAGAAAAAGACGAAGGGTGAAAAAACAAAGAATGATTTATTAGCTACACAAAGAAAAGAGAAGGAGGCGGTTGGTCCAGAGAGCAACAAATCAAAACTTGCAGACCAATTACAGCAACCTGCCACCTCAAGGGAAGAAGAAAGGAAGGAGATCCTAGTCAAGGAGGTAGAAGAGATTCCCACTTTTAGCCTAGAGAACGACATTTCTAAGTTAAAGATGTCCATCCCCTTGACTGAAGTAATGAAGAGAAACATTTATAAAGGACAGATTTCTAAAATGTTGAATTGGGACCCAATGTCCGACATGGTAAATGTAGAAGAGGATCAGCCTGAAATGATTTTTGGACCAGCATCAAATGGTGAGTCTCGTGACAATGAGGTGCCCCCTTTCTACATCAGTTTGAGGTTGCATGACTTCATTTTACATAATGCCATGTTCGATTCCGGAGCATCTCACAATCTCATGCCCAAGGCTATCATGGATAAGCTTGGTCTGGATATCACTCGACAATATCATGATCTTTATTCATTCGATTCGAGTAGAGTAAGATGTATTGGTATCATCAAAGACTTGGTTTTGAGTTTGGATCAGCTTCCTATGAAAAATGTCCTGATGGATGTGGTGGTAGCAAATATTCCTCCAAGGTTTGTCATGCTTCTTTCCAAGTCTTGGGTAGAAAAATTGAAAGGGACACTACAACTCGATTTCTCCTATGCAACAATCCCAGTGTTTGGACAAATGAGGAAGTTATATCGGGAACAAAAGATGAAATATATGATCACAAGCAAGGAGAAACTGATAAATCATCCCATTAACTATGTACATACAGATTTACAGTCTTATGTTTTGTTTTCAGATAGTTTAAATGAGATAGATAGTCAGATGGTAGAAGCAGATGACATTCTGGAGATAATAGAAAATTTTAGAGAGATTTTCAAAAAATAAAGACAAGAAAAGCAGCAAAAGATTGGGTAGTCTGATCTAGGTGGATATTGGTGTCCATCTGCTAATTCCACGTGGATCCCCTCTAGTGCTTCTTTCAATTCTTTTAGTTTCCTTAATTATAGCACTGTTTACTATTTTTAGCAGCTTTTCGGGTCCTAAACTTCTGGAGCAGTTTTGAGGCCCTAAACGATGTTTTTTGGGGAAATCTACTGCTAGTGATTTTTCTGTCTAAAAATCATCTTTTTCACTGTAGTCCTCGGAGAGATCTTTCCAACGGGCTATCATGCGCATCAAACGGAGATAATACAACCAATTCGTGACCCCGGGAAGTTGATGTAGCAACTTACCCAAAACGGGGCCCACAATTTGGCGTTTCATCTTCTGGGGTCAGGTTTTGGAATGTGAAGGATTTTCCATTGTTTCTCAACAATAAATAGGCCTTCGAGCCTCATTGTAACACAATTCAGAGGCATGTAGCCACACATCTCTTCTTAGAGATAAGATACCATTGCCCTAGCTGGTTTATTTCTATTTCCGATTGTAAGCATATTTCAGTATTTTCCATTAATGAAATGAAGTAAAATTTCCGCTGCATCTTTGTGTATATGGTTATCTCTATATTTTATTGCATTCTTATTTAAATCTTGATCAGTGGTATGAGAGCGGTCTGCTTTTTCTCTATTTTCCTTTGCATGTCCCCAACGAGGTCGGGATATAAGGAGTTACGGCTTGAACTGGTCGAACCTTTGCAAGACCAACCTTGCAAATCCCGACCGCCTCCCATGGCAGATGAGAAGAAATACGAGGGGGTAGGAGATCCTATCAAAATCTTGCTCGAAGAAACCCTCGAGCGGCAAAGGAACGCGATGATGGATAGCTTTGTGCAGAGCCTTCAGCGGCTACCCAGAGGTGACGCATCGGCTTCCAGCAGTTACTCTGGAAATGCCACGCTCTTTAAGGTACAAGTGAGTTTTGAAATCCACATCTTCCAGGGTAAAATAGACACAAATGTGGTAGATAAATGGTTAAATTTGCTAGATGGGTATTTTTCTGTTCATGAATTTTCAAGTCGGGAAAAGATTGTTTTCGGTCTTCTCAAAGAAGCCCCCCACGTCAAGGACTGGTGTGAAACCTATTGCGAGCAGAAGGATGAAAGCACATGCTCACTATTTTTGGCCGCACCCACTTGGAATGACTTCCGGGAGGCCATCAAGGAGCAGTACTACCCTATCAAAAGCTATGAGGACAAATACATCAAATGGACCACACTGCGGTAGGGACGAGATCAAGATGTGCCAGAGTTCACAAACATTTTTCATACCCTTCACACACAGCTGGGTATCAGAGATTCTGAGCTGCATCTGGTGCTCAAATACCGTGGCTTCCTACACAGATACATCCATGAAGAGATGGAGTTCTTGAACATCTCCTCACTCGACACATCATACCGATACGCTGTCAAAATCGAGAAAAAGTTCAAACAAAAGAAGCGAGACTTTAGATCTTCTAATCCGAAGCCCAAAGGAAAAAGCCAAGGCGGGGTGAGCCAAGACAACCCGTCGAAGTCGAAAGAATAGAAAAACACCACAAAGCCAAAGAAGGACAGAGGAAAGTGGTGTGAGTTCGACAAGAGTCCCACTCATAACAGAAGTGAGTGTCGGAACAAGCATTCACTGGTGGCCGAGTTGAAGGCTTCCGAATCAAATACATGTTCCGACCCTGAGCCAGAACCCGACAAGGAGAATGGCAAAGGGAAGCAGATCATTGATGCCGATCTCAGCACCACTGTTGCCACTCCCAAGATCCAGAAGAATGAGCCCGAAGAGTGAGAGGAGGGGGAATGTCTTTTCCACTCACAGATGTGGGTGAACGGTTCGCCGCTGCAATTCATTGTCGACAGTGGCAGCCAAAAGAACCTTATTTCAGTAGAGGTCATGAAGCGGTTGGGCCTACCAACTACACCACACCCGCAACCGTACATTATCGGGTGGCTTCATGAAGGACGAGATCTCAAAGTTTGCCAGCAGTGTCGCCTTCCCTACAGCATCAAACCATTTATAGATGAGGTACTGTGTGATTTTACACCTCTAGATGTTTGTGATGTACTATTAGGCTAGTCATACTTGTGGAGGCGACATGCTGTGTATGATTCAAGGCCTCGTGTTATCGTTATTTCTTTGGATAATTCATTATACAGGATACCAGACGTAGCCCCACCTACCGCCGCCTCTTTGATCATTGCTAAGAAAAGCAGCAAGCTCATATCACAAACTAGGAAATTTATTTCCTGTCTGGTTCACCCCCAAAGTAAGGGGAAGATTGTTGCTACATCCACGACCCCCGCAAAAGGGTTCCTCCATGCAGCAGCAGCAGCAAAGGGATACGGTCATGACAGAACACAGGAACAACTTCTCCTCATGCACAGGGGTACCACACAAGTTTCAGGTGGGCAACAAAGTCTGGTTGCGTCAACAGAAAGAACGCCTTACCAGAACCCATCAGAAGCTCATACCACTCCGACATGGTCCTTACACCAGTACCAAGGCTACGGGAAACAATGCTTTACCGAACATCATTCCTATATTCCTTTGCCTACACCAAGTGTTCAATGTGGACCGTTGTCGACCATGCTTCCCACCATTACTGGACACATCAGAGATTGCAGGACAAGTTCAGCAGATGGAGGAACTCAACGCAATAGGGACCATTGCTACCTAAGGTGGGAGGAATGATCCAGGTGGATATTGGTGGCCACCCGCTAAGTCCACGTGGATCACCTCTAGTGCTTTTTTCAGTTCTTTCAGTTTCCTTAATTATAGTACAATTTACTATTTTTAGTATTTTTTTGGGTCCTAAACTTTCGGAGCCGTTTTGAGGCCCTAAATGACGTTTTTTTGGGAAATCTAGCGCCAGCGATTTTTTTGTCTAAAAGTCATCTTTTCCGTCGTAGTCCTCGTAGAGATCTTTCCAACGGCCTATCATGCGCATCAAATGGGGATAATACGACCAATTCGCGACCCCGGGTAGTTGATGTACCAACTTACCCAAAAACGGGGCCCACAATATGACGTTTCATCTTCTAGGGTCAGGTTTTGGAATGTGAAGGGTTTTCCATTGTTTCTCAACAATAAATAGGCCTTCGAGGCTCATTGTAACATAGTTCAGAGGCATGTAGCCACACATCTCTTCTCAGAGATAAGCTACCATCGCCCTAGCTGGTTTTTTTATATTTCCAATTGTAAGCATATTTCAGTATTTTCCATTAATGAAATGAAGTATTATTTCCGCTGCATCTTTGTGTATATGGTTATCTATGTATTTTATTGCGTTCACAGTGAGCTGAAAACAATGGGCAGCAAGCAGACAAAGCACAACAAACTAATTTTCAACACTTACAAGAGGAGGAAGAAGGCTTATGGACCGTGCATTTTGATGGAGCAGTAAGAAATGATGGAGCTGGTATTGGCAGTTGGGTACGTAGTCCTTTCTCTGCCCCAAAAAAAGTACCTAGCAGTGTGAGAGTTTGCTCCTACAAGTTGGCCTTCGAATGTTCCAATAATGAAGCTGAATATGAAGCTTTGATTGCTGGCCTGAAAATTCTTAGAAAGCTGAATGCAAAGAGGATTTCAATATATGGCGACTTCGAGTTGGTAATAAAAGAGGTCAGAGGTGAATATCAAGAAAAACATCCTAGGATGTGGGCCTATCAAAATGTAGTTTTGGACATCTTGAAGCTATTTTCTGAATACAATTTGACATGTGTGCCAAGAATCCAAAATAGTATTGCTGATGCTCTTGCCAAGGCAGCGAGCAGCTTGAAGATCCCCATGAACTCTAGCAATAGATTTGAAATCCATGTCAAGCATCGTCCAACCATTCCAAACAATCAACGACATTGGCAAGTATTTCAAGATGGTGAGGAGATTAAAGATTTTCTTCTCAACAAAGGCAAGTTCGAAGAAACCTCAATCAATGTGGAAAATGATGAAGACAATGGGAATGGTATAAATTAAGTGCAGATCAATCAAATGGACCTAATGCAGCTAAAGAATAACATCATTCCTAAAGGCTTGATACCTCTAGAAGAACTTTTTGATCAGGATGATGTAGCCGGCAAACCAAGATTGCAGCCGACAGAAAAGGGTGTAGAAGAGGTCCACATCAGTACAACTGCCAATCCAAAGTTGGTAAAATTGTCTAAAGCATTACCGCCAAAGATCAAAGACAAATATATCAGTTTGATGGCTTCATTTGCAGATGTATTTTCTTGGGATTATTCTGATTTTAAAACCTATGATACAAATATCATTCAGCTTACGATACCTATCAAGCCCAACCAAAAACCATTGAAACAAAAGCTGAGGAGGATAAATCCAAAGTTGTTTCCATCCATCGAAAAGGAGGTAAATAGGTTGTTCAAATGAGGTATTATTGTGCCCATTATATTTTCAGATTGGATATCTAAGTTAGTGCCTGTACGTAAGAAGACTGGTGAGATCTGCCTATGCATTGATTTCAGAAATCTAAATAAGGTCTCATTAAAGGACAACTATTCACTGCCCAAGATGGACCATATACTTCAGCGAGTAGTAGGGGTGTCTCGTATGTCGCTGCTTGATGGCTATTCTGGATATAACGAGATTTCCATCCATGAAGATGATAGAAACAAGACAACATTCATCACTCCATGTGGTTTAAACAATGCAGGTACCACATTTCAGCGTGCAATGGAATTGGTATTTGCAAATGAGAAGGATTTATTTTTGGTGGTGTACTTGGATGACCTGACGCTGTCTTCAAAATCTGATGAAAAACACATGCATCACCTAAAAATTGTCTTTCAAAAATGCAGGAAATATGGTTTATCGTTGAATCCAAAGAAGAGCTTGTTTTCCATGGAGGAAGGCAAATTACTTGGGCATATCATTTCAAAAGATGGCATTCGCATAGATCCTGTACGTGTCTAAGCAATTCAGCAAATCGATCTGCCTAGAAACAAAAAGGAAATACAATCATTCAATGGTAAGATGAATTTTCTGCGTCGTTTTGTACCCAATCTTGCAGAACACTTGAGAGAAATGACCAACATGATTAAAAAGGACAGTCAGGTGAAATGGACAGATGAGGCAGTAAAATATTTCAACTTGATCAAATTGGCCCGTTCTTCAGCTCCAGTTCTAGTAAGCCTGGACTATACTCAAGATTTCATATAGTTTTCTTTTGCTTCGAGGCATACTATGGAAGCTGTATTATTGCAGAAGAGAGAGGGTCATGAAAGACCCATTGCATTTTTTAGCAGAGCTATAAGAGACACAACTTTAAAGTATAACATCATTGAGAAGCAATCTCTGGCCTTGGTGAAGGCATTGAAAGATTTCCGGGTATATATCCTACATTCTCACATTCTGGCCTATGTTCCTAATACTGTTGTAAAAGATGTTTTGGTACAGACCGATTCGGAAGGGAGAATAGGAAAATGGATTGCAGTCTAGCTAGAATATGACGTGGAGATAAAGCCTACAAAGTTGATCAAAGGACAGGGGTTGGCGAAGCTAACGGCTGAATCAAATTTGCATGCATTGGACATAAATCTGATTGCTGCCCTCACCGATGAAAATGAGGAGGGAACGTCAATTTAGGTATTTTGAAATGTTTTCGTTGTCCCCATCGTATTATGATATAATATATGTGTTGCAAAATCAATCACCATTGCGTGGCATGACTAGAAATAAAGCGAGAACACTTAAATTGAAAGCTGGCAAGTTTTGTATTATGAATTCTGCATTGTATTGGAAAGATCCTGGTTGCGTCTTGTTAAACTGCCTGGTGGAAGAGGAGGCAAAGCAAGACATGGAAGATTTCCACAGAGGAGAGTGTGGTGGTCATCTTTTTTGGAAATAAACAGCTAACAAAATTTTGAGAGCAGGGTACTACTAGCCTACTTTGTTTGCTGATGCGCATAAGATGGTAAAGCACTATCATAAGTGTTAAATTTTTGAAGGAAAACAGAAATTACAACCATTTCCACTCAAGCCTATCGATGTGAGTGCTCCTTTTTAGTAGTCGGGGTTGGATTTCATTGGGGAAATTCATCCTGCATCTTTTGGACAGCATAGATGGATCCTTACAGCCACGGACAACTTCACAAAATGGATGGAGGCGACCCCTACTAGACAAGCGACAGACACGGTAATCATTTCATTTCATGAAAATAACATCTTGTCTCACTTGGATTGTCCCAACAAAATAATCACTGATAATGCAGCAGCGTTTAGATCAAAAAGGATGGTAGAATTTTGTCATAAGTATCACATAATTCTGGTTCACTCAACCACCTATCATCCACAAGGCAATGTGTTGGGAGAATCTTCAAATAAATCTTTGGTCAACATCATCAAGAAGCTATTGGAAATAAATAAGAAGAGTTGGAACAAGAGGTTGGTTCATGCGCTTTGGGGAGATTGGATCACTCACAAAAAATCGATCGGTATGTCACCATTTGAGCTTGTTTATGGAGTGGACACAATATTTCCCACTTCTCTTGCTGCCCCGGTGATCAAACTCCTTCAGGAGGCTAGCAGTGAGGAAGATCCCATGCAGAGAAGGCTGAATCAAATGATCCACTTGTAGAAAACAAGAGAAGAAGTCTTCAAGAACACATCCAAGTTGCAGGAGAAAATCTATGATAGAAAGTCCAAGATGGATAGATTTCAGGTGGATGATGTAGTGTTGAAATGGGATGCAAGAAATCAGGAGAAAGGCAAGAACGAAAAGTTCAAAAATTTGTGGAAAGGTCCTTTCAAAGTCGCAGCATACAAGGGTCAAAATGCCTTTCTACTAAAGGAAATAAGTGGAAAAGACTGTCCTCGAGGGCTGATCAATGGTCGGTTGCTCAAATGGTATCACTGTTGATATATGAACACTGCTTCCACTATCATTGTAAATACCATTTTTTATTTCAGTTTGGTTTCAGTATGTACAGTCAGTTTTTGAGTTATTCCAAATGTAAGTTTGATTCAATTTTTTGGTCACTCTAGTTTTGTAAATAAGCCAGAGTCTTGTGCTCTTTATCAAAATGATGACTCCATAGCCCAATGCACCAAGAGGCACTATCTCTCTCCTCTAGAGATCTATTGTTCTTGGCACCTCCATAGGAGCTACCATCCCCCATTGGAGCCAATGTTAGAGTCGGCGGCCTGGTCAAGTCCTCTGTCAACGATCAAAACTCTTTATGCATTTCATGATAAGGTGTCCTGCTCCTCTCTTTCAGTTGCATTTCGCTAGGGACATGCCATGACCTAAAGGAGAAAGTCATGCTAGTCCGTTTCCATCAAGTCTGGCCCATGCTGGTTCAGGTCTTGGTCCAAAATCAATGAAATTCATGATAGTCAAGGTCTGGTCCTATTTCAAGACAGAGTAATTTTTAGTTTCAGTCTAGAAATCCATCAATTTGATCTTTGAAAAAACATGTCCAAAAACAAGCCATGCAGGTCAGAGGGAGACCTTGTACACCTACAGTGCAGAAAGCTTCATCATCACCGCAAGACATATCGACTCTTCTTCAAAACTCTGTTTGAAGAAAAGTCAAGCAAGGTCAACTATGACAAAATTTTCCAGAAATCAACAATTGACATTTTCAGATGCAGTCATGGATGTTAAAGACGGAGGCCTCGTCACATAATCCCTGAAAATATGTGCCAAATATTTCATCATTTGAGCCAAAATTTCAAGGAAAAAGCGAAAATCATTGTGTTTAAAGGTCAATGCAAAAGTGCAGAACAAAAACTTTAGAAAATGGGTTGTTAAAGAGGAAAAAATCAAACCAGTTTCTATCAAGCCTATAAATACACATTGTGGCCCAAAGAAAAGCCATTGTGCCATTGGAGACTTGGAAAGACATTGCAGAAGGTGGGAGAGTGAGATTGATAAGCGTTTGAGTGAGTTTGAAGATGATTTGGGAAGTGCGGCGCACACAGGCAGAAGCGCGGCACACTCACCACACGCGACGCATACATAGCCAGCCCGCTGGTGAATGAATACACAAGCACGGTGCATATAAGGCGCGCAGTGCACTCGGAAGAGCATGCAGCACACACAGTCCAGCAGCTCAAAAACAAGGAAAAACCATTTCGAATCTTTGTCAAGCCCATCAAATCAAGAGGTAGGCTTTACGAAACCTCTTGTACATCAATTTTGTCAATGATATGGTGTTTATAAGATGTTTAAATGGTAGCCAAAAGCACAAGGCCATCCATGGAGAAGATCACCAATAAAAATGATAAATGGGGTTGCAAAATTGTGATGATGCCACCAAGGTTCTGCTCCCATCCCCTTGTCCCCTCACCCCTCATCATTCTCACCTCCCCTCCATCATGTTTCCTAAGAAAATCATCCTAAATTCACCACTAAAACCCCCTCCCTTGTTTCTCAAAGCAAGTTGAGCGACTTTTATAGTGCGCAGTGCACATACAAGGTGGCACGACACACTCAGGGTGCGCGGCGCACTGGGAGCCGGCCACATTGCAAAATTTCCACTGGTGTAGTGCATACCCGGCGCGCGGCACACATACTTACAAGCCCAAAATGCACTAAATTGCCAAAAAAATTTATGAATGACCGTAAAGGTGGGAGAGGTAGCCCAAATGCCTTCATCATTGGCGTTTAAACTTGAAGGGGAATGTTATTATGACGACCATGAAATCAAATGCAAAATTTTTAAAAGTAAAACAAAGATGATATAAAGAAGGTCAAGAAAGCTAGGGCTTTGCTACAGTAGCTTTATTGCTAAAGCATGCTCCTACCCTACCTCTATCAGCTAATCCCCTTGTAGGAGTTTCCCCTAATAATCACCCTAGCTCCACTGTAATCATATCCATTTGTCCCCTCTATTCCTATGGCTCAAAACATCCAAACCATACCCCATCAACACCATACTCAAACACTCCCAAATCCATGATAAATTTCTCCTTTTAAACCCCTGTTCCTCATTTCATCATTCCCCTCCTAAACTCCCTTGTTTTATTGTCCCCTTGGTGATAGGTTTGCAGAGCATCTATTAGTTCAGTGGTTTCAGAGTGCAACAAAGAAATTGAGGGTACAAACAACAGTAATGGCCTTCGAAACTGCATCAAATTATGTGGGGGAAACCCACAATGATACAGCTTCAGGAGAACAAGCTCCCCGGAGACCTAGGAGTGGCAGACATGTCAGGGATGAACCAAAAACCCTCACAGAGTTACAGTCATGCCCTCTCACTATGTCTTGTTTCCAGTACTTGGCATGTTTCGAATTTTGTGAGAGGGTGGAAAATGTCACGATTCATCATGAGTTGGTTCGCCTCTTTGCACTTCACCTACAGGGAGGACACTCTATCTTGGGAGGGGTCACTTTCACATTGACGCCCGAAACCATATCATTGGCAATAAGCATACCAAATGTTCGAGAAGAGTGGCACAAGAAGATGAAGGTGGAGAGGGAACTTTATGAGCCTTATATAAAAGCGAGTTGTTTGAGTTAGCTCACGAGAGTTTTCCCATTCAGATTTCTGAGAGATGATTATGCTCTGCTCATGAGATTGATCATGAAATACTTTAGTTGCGAGGGGAGGTTTTCTCACCTTTATGCCTATCACCAGGGTGTGTATGATGAACCTCCCATTCTTCATTTGTGGGAACATAGAAAGGAGGAGAAAATTCATGCACCACAAAACCCCTCGGCAGCAGCTCAACAACGTATATTACTTTGCTCTTATCCAGATTTTGGTGGTCCATCGGTTGAGATTGCAGGGCATTGCTTGGGAGGACTTCATCTCCCGTGACTTCTTCACCAGTCCATAGGTAGTATCAAAGGAAAAACATGAGATAGTGGGTACTTCTCATCAGCATGAGTGCCATGAGACCATTCTGGTGCCATTTTCCATCACATATCAGAGAGGCTATCCGAAAGGCACTAGGCCTTTGTTTGCAGCAGCAAAGCAAGTGTTATCTCCACCTGGGGTGGAATGGGCATCGCTTCCGGCATCGACGACACAGGAATAGGATAGAGGTAAGGAGCCAATGCATGAGGAGGGGCCTTCGGGTGAGCCATAAGGTGCTCAAGGGACCGGTGTCATCCTCATTACGGATGAAGATACAGAGGCAGAAAATGCCAAAATTAGGATGATTATTCAGGAGGAGGACACAGAAATCAAAGACTTGATACTCAATTTTGAGAGGTCTAGATGGGTTATCAACTATCTAGAGCAGAGGAGCAAACAACTGGAATATCACCATGTGATCATGGAGCTACAGAACATCCGTGAGGGTCGCCTAACTATGGAGCAGAGGAGGATTGAATTCACTTCATTGGAGCAACACGTTATGGATGATCGCGAGTCTGTTCTTGAGAGAGTCAACATGCACGTGGACAAAATTTTGAACAAGTCCGACAAAGACAACACACTGTTGAGACACATGGCTCATCATTACAGGGCACGAAACTTGAGATTTAGAGCCCGAATAAGGAGTTTGAAAGCAAAACTGAGGAAAGCCACAACAAGGGAAAAAATAGCAAAAGAGAAAGATAGGCTTATGATCTTGGCTGAGGCCTCCTTGACTCACCAAAGCACCCCATAGAGAACTTCCAGCCCAAATCTCAAAAAATTTGGGCATATTTTGGTCACAGGGAAATTTTTTGGGCGAAAAACAGGGATTTTCTCCCTATGCTAAAATTATAGCTCTCCAATCGAGAAAAGGTTTGCATTTTTGGATTCACCATCGAAAAATACATCTACTGGTGCTTGGGCTAGAAATTTTGATAAGTGTTGGGTCTCCTAAAGTTCAAAAAACTCTCAAAAATGGCCTTTCTGCCACTTTTTGGACACATAGAAAGCAGTCTTGGGAGAATTAAGATTTGGAGCGGAAAATGAACTTCAAATTCAAAAATTCTAGTGGGGTTAGAAAGTAGACAAGCCAAGATTTCCTATAATCCCACTTGGGCACATTTTTCACACCTAGAAGTGCCCCAAAATAGGCCCCAAAGTAGCGTGATGCACAGAGAAATTAGCGCCGCGCACAGAGGAAAAATTGCCAATTTGCTTCCGTTTCGCGAAATTTCGGTTCGCGACTTCTCCAAGTGGGCCCGCTCATCTACACTTCGGTTTTTGGCACCAAAGGTGGAATTTAAAGTGTTTTTTCTCTATATTGGCTTCTATCCAAGTGGCGAAGGAAGGCAAATAGTCACCCCAAAGCCAAATGTCATATTTGCAGTGCTGCACCTGTAGCTGATGGTTGGCTGTCCATCTCCATTTCGAAATGATTTGAGTAACTTCCCAACCCCTAGGCATTATATCTCTTCCTCACACATTCTATATATTGTATGCAAGTTATTTGCAAAGGGTTGGTTGGCTTGTAACTTCTGGGAGACTGTGGGAAAGAAACTTTGTTTCTTCATCGTATATTTTTACAGTGACTTAATGAAAGGCAGTGACTCTGTTTCATGAGATTCCTGTGGTTGTGAGTATAGAAAGTGTTTCTCTGACATTTCATATGTATCTTGTTATGTTTTGTATTCCATTTCACATTCATTTCTGGTGAAATTTTTTGAGTTAGATCAGGTAGAATTCAATTCTATTGCTCTACGTGTGGGAAAATTTCATATACAGTATTCATTTTTTTGTTTGAAAAGGATTCGTGTCGCCCATGCCCTTTTCAACTTCTTAATCATTCTCTCCATTTCTTTGTTATGTTCTACAGTTTCATTTCATATCCATCTCTCGTGAAATTTTTTGAGTGAGATCAAGTAGAATTAAATTCTATTGCTCTACCTGTGGGAAAATTTCATATACATTGTTCATTCTTCTGCTTGAAAAGGATTCATGTCGTCCATGCCCTTTTCAACTTCTTAATCAATCTTTCCATCCCGCCACATTTTAAAACTAAATTGCTATTCTTTTAGCCTACCTTTCCTCACGAAGTAATCTATGCCTTCATTTTAGGTTCTCTGTTCATTGAGGTCCAGTGGTCCCATAGCATCCCAGAAATACAGTCATTCATAAAAATCACTCCTTGTTTTCATTTCCACTTACTAGCTTAAGACAAATAGTTCATTGTAAGTCATCTGAGTCCTTCGCATTCATCTATTCACTTAGTGTGACCCAGAGAGAGCCCTCTCCTGTTCTGGTAGGGCTAGCTATGAGACTGAGCTTGGTTTGTGGTTACCCTGAATTTTGCCTTCCTTCAGCCTGAGGGGATTTAGGTGCTAACACTACGAACCCATTACATAATGTTAAGAGGGTATATTTATTTTTCACCTCTTTCCATAAGTTGTCTCATGTTATTATCAGCAAGCTGAGTTTTTCTCCAAGAGTCGTTACAAATATGTTCAAATCATTCATGCCCGAGCCTCCCCATTTTTGGGATTTTCACTTCTTTCCCATTTCACCAAGGCAAATGTCCTTCTAACATGCTTCCCTATCCATAAGAATCTGCAACATATTTATTGTATTATGTTGGTGATGCCTTTTGGTATTGAGGCCATAACCATCCACATATAGCCTTGGTGATGCCTTTTGGTATCGAGGCGAGAGCCAACCACATATAGCCTATAGTACTAATCTACCTGCTCTAGATAGCCATCTCTCATGCCAAATGCTGATGCATCCTTCAATTTTTTCAATGAGCCAATACCAATCTGCTATACGATAATCATTTCGTTTGAGTATGAAGCCGACATATTTGAGGCTGACTTCAATGTCTAGTTGAGTGAATTGAAATTGTTGTAGAGCATATCTCTTTCATTTAGTGAACATCATATAGGCATAATGGTAGATATATTGTAATTGGGCATCATTCTTGTAGCTTTACAAAGGAGGGACATAATATTCTTGAAACAAATAGTGTCATGAATGGCTCCATCTAATAATATTAGTACATCATCGCCAAATAAAATATGAGTAAGATAGTATACATCTATCGTTTTGACCCCACATAATGACCTGTATGCTCGGGAATTAAATATGATCCTACTTAATCCTTCCATGATGAGGAAAAATAAGAGGGGAGATAATGGACACCCTTGTGTGAGGCCGTGCTCAATGTGGGAAGCCAAGGTGGGTAAGGGTAAGTTGAAGTTACGTCTAGCATGCTCTTTCAAAAGCTTTAGAAAGGTCGACGTTGAGAATGACGCTTTTACTGTTCTTGAGCTTAATGAAGTGTAGACCTTCTTATGTAGTACCAATGGCTTCATTGATCTGTCTACGATTGAGGAATGCGATCCTCTCCTTGGGAATCTCCTTTGATATGATGGGCTTGATGCAAATAGCAATGATTTTGGATATGATTTTGTATAAGCAATTGCATAAGGATATAGTTCGATAGTCATCAAGTTGTTGGGGGTTATCAACCTCGGGGATGAGTACTATAAATGTAGAATTAAACCCCTTGTCTTTTTTGAAACACTTTAGTACAACGTCAATCTCCCATAGGGTGACCAGTTTTTTCAAGTTCTCCACATCCTCCTCACTAATCGAGGCACTTTGCCCTAGCAATACGTAGAACTTCTTCTATGGTAGCTTCTCGTGGGGTTCTAAACATTTGGAAGAAATGTCTAGTACCCATATCCACAAGCTCACTTCATTCCATTTTGATCCCTTAAACTCTGAATCATATTGATTAATTTCCTCCCACTCACACATTGCTAGAAGAATTTAGTATTTTCATCGTGAGCGTGTAGCCAAATGGCTCTGCTCTTTAATTTCCAAGTCTACTCTTTCTGTCTCAAGAGTTTAATGTTTTCTTCTTCCAATCTCATAAGTTGATTCTTCCTTTCAATATTTATATCCCCTCAATTGTTTGCGCCCTCCATCTCATCAATTCCAGCTTCAATTTTTAGTAGAGTAGTATCACCTCTTATCTTTTTTCCTTTTGCCCATATTATGGTGATGTGCTAGATTCGAGACAATTTGCTAGATATCACTGTAGTCAATGAAGAGTTGATATCTTGGCTATAGTGGATGCAAGATTCCTTTACAATATTATGCAATTCAACTTCCTCAAGAGAGGCAGAGTTGAATTTAAAAGGATTGTTTGGCTTACAATTGGAGTTAATGACTTACCAAAAAAATGGGAAATGATCGAAAATACCCCTAGTCCCACCCATTGTCTAGTTCTGTCCAAAGGATCCACCAGTGGTGCTTTGATGATGAAAAAATCCAATCTTCTCATGAGTGAGTCCTTTCCAATTCTCCTATTGCATCAAGTAGGCTAGATTTTGGTTGTGTCTATATTCAAGAGACTACGAGAATCCAATAGGTGCTCAAAATATTAAGTGAGGGGATGAGTTTGTGCTGGTGAGCCTCATGATTCAGCATGTCCCAATGAGAAGTTCAGATCTTTGACAATGATGATATTTTCCTTATCCATAAATGATAAAGTCATCATTTTATCCTTGAAGCCCACAAGATTTTGCGAGGATCCATATATATTTATCAAGGAGAGTGGGGTGTCTAGTTTAATAGATGTGATGTGTGAACCCAATACACCTTCACAACCCCAAATATTTTCAATCTTAATAGTTCTATTGTTGAAACCAAAGGAGCATCCCGCTATCGACCTCTAACATCAAGGGTATTGAAGGTCCAACGACCTCTAACATCAAGGGTATTGAAGGTCCAACCAGGTAAAATGAATGTCAGTAAAGAGTTGATGGCAACTCCCTCACCCAATGTCTCTGGGGTAACATGGGCACTTCATGGGGTAAGCAATTCATGGTTTCCCTTTGCTCTAAGAACCAAGTCAATCGATATGTTTGTATGCTCATTCCCACCTCAATCCCTTCCCGCTTGATGACCTTAGATATATAGGATTGCCTACCCTTGCAATTTTCTAAGATTTTGGGGGAGGGTGGTCACTGAGGCCAAATGTATGATGTGGCTTGGGGTGGGAAATGGATCAAAGATTATATCTATGATGGTAGTTATTGCATGGCTATTCATCACATTCAGTATGTAATGAGAGTTGACCCTCAATTGTGGTAGGATCAGTGGCCATATTTGTCTCATGGACCCTAGCAACCAGAAATGTGATGGGACTCAAATTGCATGCAAATAAAGCCAAACCGGATGCAAAAACTAATAAATGGGCATATTCAGAATTTAAAACATGACAAGATATGGGAGGAGAGGATATGAGACTACCGAGATTTTGACTAGTGCCCATTATCATCTGGTTGTTGAGGAGTCTTCCGATTCTCTCTCCCCTCCCTCGGGGTTCCGTTGATGCATTTTGTGTAGGAGTCAATCCAATATCCAATTTTGTCTAGGTGGCCATTATCATGTGTCTTTTAGGGCACTTGATGAGAATAGTTGTGATCAACTGGTAGTCTTTATACAAGTAACAGACTTCTGCACAGGAATAGTACACCCTCCTAATTTAGGATCTACCATGTGATGAGCTCCCTATATTGTAAGTGGAGACTTTCTACTAGCCCTTCTCTCATAAACCAATTAATCTACGTCTCAACAAACAAAAAAAAAATAAATTAAAAACCAAAAACCTAACAAAAACAAATAAATTTAGTTTGCGTGGCCAGAAACCGGCATACAACGGATCCAATTGTGCACAGATCTAATTGTGCAGCTAGATATTCAATTGGCACATTCTATTCCAATGAACTTAATCTCTAAAGAACACATTGATTCATCGGACAGTATATTATTTTTTAAAGAACCAGACACTTTAGAAAAACAAAACCCTAACAATTGAAAGACATTATAACAGCTCTTCATTTTATCTCTCAAGAACACATTGATTCATCGGACAGTAAATTTTTTTTAAAGAACCAAATAGTTTAGAAAAACAAAACCCTAACGATTGAAAGACATTATAAAATATGAACAGCTCTTCACTTTCAAACCCAAAAAAAACTCGTTAAAGCAACTGACCTGCTCATCAGAGGCAGCCGAAGAGTCCAGCAAGGTGGTAGGATTGATACCAGGTGGTATTACCAACAAATTTGAATGTGGTGTTGGCATACGCGGGCACTCTGTGTTTTCATACGGGGAGGCGTTACGTTGGGAAATATACGATCCACTTCTCGCATCTATGTTCTCAGCAAACCTGCCTCCAAAACCACTAGTTGCATCGATGCTCTCAACAAACCTGCCTCCAAAACCACTAGTAGCATCGATGCTCTCAACAAACCTGCCTCCGAAACCACCATTTGCATCTACGCTCTCAGAAAACCTTTTGTGCACCCAAAATATTGAAGTCTCACGACTGTAACTTAGATCGATGTTTGATAGTTGTAAACTTGATTTACAAAAATATGTGGTTGATTTTATTAAAATATTGCCAGGATTTTCATGATTTTTACGGCAAAACAAAGTGTGGTCACACTACAACTTTTTAAAAACTCGAGTTTTAATTGTTTGATGTGTAGAATTTGAGTGTACTAAGGATTTTCAAGGGTGTTGAATCCATTTATAAATTCATAAATATATTTTAAATAACTAAAAAAATCTTGAAATTATATTGGGATCACGGATCATGTGAAAAAGGAATTTTTTTTGTATAAGTTAGATTAAGCCTAAATATTATATATTTAATCTATATCACATTAGATATTTATATTAAATATTATTTTATAAATAAAAGTTTTAAAATTGAAATTGAAATTATTTTAAAGTTTTGTTAAGGTGCAATTGAAGGAAGCTCATCTCACTCACACGTTGTAGGATTATTGCCCCTACACTCGCTGTAATCTTCCAACCGCACTATAGTGAGGTGTGGCATCACTGACCACTTTCTTTTCACCAATAATTATGATCATGGACTACCCCTAACATTCGTACTTAGTTTATTTTTCGTTACCAAGTATTAGTTTATCCTTTATACACAATGAAAACCATGAACATTCATC
>APFE030146766.1:16181-39243 GCA_000404065.3 Pinus taeda
CAAATTATTATGAATATTTAATAATAGCGGAGGTAGAATAAAATAGAAAATACTGAAAATATAAAATATCTTAGTAAGTCAAATACATTTATCCTATTTCCATATGAATTTACGAAGATTCCAATAAAACTTAGGTGTATATGTGTTTACATATTATAAAAAATATAAACATGTCAGATACTGATCGTGATATTTTACATGTTTTTTTAAATGATTATCATAAGGCTGATTCTTTGAAATTTTATTGATTATCCAATTCAATAAGCACAATTTTTCTTATTTAATTTACACTAGCTTAAATTGTGGTAATTTTAGTTTTTTTTCCTTTATTAAATAATAATGTGTTTTCCCTCCGACTTTCACAATTTTTAATTTGTTGTAGTAGTTACAATGTTATTTAATTTATACTATCTTAAATTGGGGTAGTTTTAGCTTTTTTCCTTTATTAAATAATAACACATTTTCATTCTTAATTTCAAAATTGTCACTCCATTGTAATAGTTACAATGTGTCGGTTTTATAGCCTTTAACAACTAATTATTTCTGGATATTTCTAACAAAACCCCAAATATAAGCAAGGTAGATGCCCCAAGATAGTTAAGCTTCACTTGAAATATATTTCACTGATATAGGAATATGGAAAAACAATTTCGGCAATTAATACCATTATAACATCCTTAACTAGAACGCAAGAATTCTATTTCTATACATAATTATTCTATAGGATATTAAACAGCATACATATTTAAATGCATCCATATACATAAGTAAACACTACTATAATCTGAGGTTATAGTGTCACTTAATTGTATCACTAAGCCCTTAACCCTTCTTATTGTTTTTTAATGCATATCATTTTTTTACATTAGGTCATTGTTACACAACATTTTGTCATTGTCCCTATACTCCTTGTTCCTTGATCCTGGAGGACCTCTACAGTGAACCCCACATGGTTTGCCTTCATGGAGAAACTTCCATTATGTCCCTTGTTGGGGCAAAGTAATTGCCTATCATTTAATTTGTCAACCCGTGGATTTCGTAAAACTTGTAAAGCGTGCATGCATTGTATATGCTAGAAGTTAACTTCCAATTTAGATCAATCTAACTACTAAACCAAATAATGATAAACCAATTCATCTAATCTATGAAATAAAATAATAAAAATGAAATTCAACTAACCTATGAGATCAAAAACAACTAATGTATACATAGTTACTCCAACATCCAAGTATGAAGTGGTACCTTCTTGAGATGACGTGTAAGCAACTATTTATACATTAGCTTCTAATGTCCTAGAAAAGCAAGTAAAGTGTGTAGAAAATAACTCAGTAATTGTATGTATCAAATATTCAACCATTCAATTTTGAAATATGATTAAATCAATTTCTGGAAATGATCTTTAGGAATATCAGTTAATGCAATTAAATGAGGATCTTAAAAGCAAATAAAAACAATCACTCTTAACCTCACAGAGGAAAAGATATGAAAGGAATATATCTTAATCTATGAAAGCAATAAATATTAATCTATAAAAAAACAATAAATCTCACACATTATAGATGGTCAATCCAAAAGCATGAGGATGGAAAGTGAAGAAGCTCCACATGAAGGCAGAACCAAATCAAAGTGAGCATCACTCATGAGCATGGTGCCAAATCCAAATTATATATTCAAAACATGAGAATTTCCCCAACTTTACGCATGCCTTTCAAAAGAAAAGGCTCTCCTATTGATACAGAAACATAAGAAGCTACCCTATTTAATGAAGTTCCACTAAAATCTCATATAGTTACAACCAAATAGTTCATAATGAGACACATATCCCCTAGGTGTCAAATAGAGTTCTAATCCAAATAGGAAATGATGAGACACCTCATAGAGTTACAAGCCAAATAGGACACATATCCAAATCTCCTTTGAAGGGAATTCGAATTTGAGCATTGGAGGCCACATAAGAGTGCCTTGGAAGCTTCCAAATGACCTACACATGTCATGAAACTCAAGCCACATATATAGATACATGAAACTATGTTAATTTCCTAGTTTTTAATCATAAATTCACTTTAAACACACAAAATAATTAACTTTGGTAAATAAGGATTCTAACCCATATATTTATGAAAATTGGCTAATGAAAGGTTATATGGTTATGGAGATGTGACATGTGAGTGAAATGATGGTGATAAAGGTGAAAGTGGATGTCATTTTGAAGACATTTTGGAGGCCCAACATACCCCCCAACTAGAGCAATTGCATGCCCTCATGCAAATATTGCATTAATTCCTTTGATTTGCTTGCAACATCTTTGATTTTGAATGATCTTGGCTTATATCATATGTCCTTAAACTTTGCTTTTGACAATTTTATTTATTTTTGCAAAGTATTCATTTTCATACATTGAATTGCAACATGTTTGTTTAGTTCTCGTGTTTCAACCAAATTCTAATTGGTATTGGTTCTTTTGTTTCAATACCTTGTTTCTTTTTGTTGCAGCAAGAACTATTGAACATATTTAAGAATCCATTTTTAATATCAGCCATATAGTGTGCTCTTAATCTAGACATTATTTGCAAATCATATAACCTTTTGAACTATAATGAAATCATAATTGATTAGGACAAGTATGTTAGGATGAAATGAAAATGTGTGATGGTGTATGATATATGAATATGAAATGATGATCCTTACCCCCAACTAAAGATATGACAATGTGAAAGAGGAAGTGAGGAATTTCTCAAAGTTACAATTTTAGTATTTTAAGGAATAGCATGACTAAAAATTATAAAACCACATACATTCACTTACTTTCAATGTGCGTGAGTTATGGAAATTGAAGAGTGTGGCCACTTCTAGATCATGAAATGTAGAACTCATCTACTTCTTGGTTGCATAAATAGTGGATGAGGTTGTGAAGTGGATTCTTTATTTCTGCTGCTAAATCTATTGTATCTACTGCAAAATGCTGAAATAATACAGTCTTCAATCATTATAAAACTGATGCTACAACTCTAGTAATCCGAATATATGTGTCGGTGTTGAGCATGAAGAGAGGCCATTAGATTACCAACCATTGATGAATGTCGTTAACCAATGGGAGACAAACTTGCCATTAATGTCAATGAGTGCCAAGGTACCCAAGTAGATCTTGTGAAGGGCAAATAAATGAGCCAATGTCGAGCCACTTGCAAGATCCAATGATCAAGGGACATTGATGTATTCCCATGATTGTTCGCGAGAGAGCCTATCATTAAGGCATACAAGCCTCAAGGTACTAATGATGACTCTAGCCTTGGACCTAGATAATGTGTTGATGTCGACAGGCCAAGGCTTGTTAGAAGGAAGGCCTTAAGAAATCCTCCATCATCTAATGTGAGCATGAAAAAATGATTTTGAAGGACTATGAATGGACAATTTTACAGTGGATGAAGGTATTTTTTACAGAAAGAAAAATGACAAGTGAATGGAAAGTAAAGGGATAAATCAGCATGTAAGTGAGATTAATTTCTTTATGAAAATGGGCTATGAGTTAGTGAAAGGAATTCAAGAAAATATGAGATGAGAATTTTATGGACTCACTAAGTGAAATGCAATGCGACTGTAAATGAAACGAGATGAAGGTTTTGTTGACTGAAGGAGTATGGATGCAATGGAAAGATTGAAATCGTGCAACTACTATATCGTGTATGCATTAGCATGTTCTCATGCATTGATGTTTCATCTTTGTTGCTGCTCTCATCATTTTCTTGTAAAATAAATGTGGTCTTTGAGAGACACTATTTGCTTATGGTCATATTTTCTTCCTCCTGGAACCTGCAAAAAACTAGTACTTCTTCTCTAATGGATTGTAAAGTTATAAAAATAGAGAGGTGATCAATTTCTCTGTTAATGACATTTACATAAAAAATAAGAATCGGTACTATAAAAAAAGTTCATGAAAGAAAACCAAAAGAGTTTATACCTGTGTCGAAAGTAGTGCCTCAAGTTACCTATTGTTTCTTTTCAACAATTCTTTTCATTATTTATTGTTTCCAATGATTCTTGAATCATCGAATTCCGATGTCATATGAGAAAGTTAGACTGTTTTGAAATTTTTATGAAATAATGAAAATTGTCATGTAAAATGTCGCATGGGAACATGATGCTTCAGTGAGAAAGATAATGTAAGCAGATGGAATGATTAAAATGCATTGTTTGGAAAATAAATCATTGAGTTAAATGCATAGTTGTAGAATTGTTTTCCATCTGCAGAATTTTCAATTAGCTGCAGCATATTATCAGTTGTGGAATGTGCACAGTTTCTGTAGCTAAAATTCTGAATGAACAACCCAAGTCAGTAAATAACCAAAAATGAATTCAAATAGCAAGAAACAATGTTGTGGTTTACTGGAGCCAAAACCTAGTGATAATTGCAATGCCTCTTATTAGCAATTTTTTTATTTTTTTATATTTTTATTTTTTATTTCAAAACCTTTTATAATGTTCCATATCAGTGGTTGAAATAAACACACCAATACTTATGCCAATAAAGGAGATTGAATGTTCCTAATATGAAACTAATTTAAACCAACGCCAAAAACATTTAGACCTGTCTCATCTTAAAAAGAAAATCTAACGACCAATATGCCATTAGTGGCAGCAAAATCAAAAGGATAAATTACTCTTCTTAGCACCACCTCTTAGACGAAGAACGAGGTGTAGAGTTAACTCTTTCTGAATATGGTAATCAGTGAGAGCTCTCCCATCCTCCAACTACTTGCCAGCAAAAATCAAACATTTTTGGTCAGGGGGAACACCCTCCTTTGTCGCTCCTTTTCACACGTATTCCTTATGTGGCTACAAATTCATGGGTTTTAATGGAAGACAATCAAAATCGTGTTTCCTCAAACAACCACAACATTAAAATTGGATCAGCCCGTGTACTTTGTAGTTACTGACTATCATTTGCTCGGCCTAAATCCCTGAATTAAGTTGCAAATTATGACCAAAAACCAAGTTAAAATCTCGTCCCTGGACCATCGCACCTTCTCTTTTTGGAAATCTGGATGCATCACACCTCCCATGTGCAGTAGGTGGGATGCATCCCTGTTTCCCTGTGTTACAGGTGCGATGATCAGACAAGACTAGATCTGCTTCCATATTTTGGTTTTTTCTTCGCTCTCTTCAGCTTTATTAAGGAGTTTTGCTGTCTATGATTAGTAGACCACTGTTGAAACCCCCTTTCTTTGCATCATATAACCTCCATTGTGCAAATATTTGTGAATGTTTTTATGTATTTTTCGCCATTCACAATTCTCATTTACAAAATTTTAGGTTAATCAAACTGTCGCCTTTGGATTTGAAAGTGTCGCAAGTGTCATTTTCAGTCAAGGAAGAGAATCCTTCTCTTTTTGATAGTCGATTACACTGTTACTCTTGTATTTTATCTGAATTAAAAGTACTTCAAGTGTCGAAATCCATTTTCAATTCAAAATCGCAAAGAGTTGTCTTGTATCCCCTTTGCTTTTTTGAAAAGAAAATCGTTAGTACTGTCGCTTTGAAAGAAGATATAATTCAGATTTGTGCTTAGCATTCTTTTTTTCATTCACACATTAAAAAAGCGGAAAAGAAATACATGCATGTGCATTTGCATTTAGACTACTTGTTGGTTTTGATTTAGGACAGTGCATCTAGTGTGTGCTCTCTACTCTATATTGAAAGAATTTCATTTCTCTTTCCTTAGTAGCTAGGATTTTCATTGCAAAAAGAAGATTAAACAACTATTTATCATCTTAGATTGCATTTTAGGAATTGTATATCTACATCACGCGGTGAACCTTAAAGGAAAACATATTAGGAAAGATCAACTGTAAAATAAATTCAATGAACATAAAGCCTGGTAACTATCACTTTCATCATAGATTGGGTGATTCCTCCTCTTTGAGACGACAAGTGCCAGTACGGACTTGTGCTCCCACGTACCATCGAGTATATATTGGGAGACCACAATAGGATATATCCTTTATCCTTAGGAAGCCATGTCTACCGCCCTATCGATCGCAATGCACTGAACACAACATTCGGGAAGATTGACTGCCATACCATAAAAAGTATTCTATAGTTTTTTGATTGGTTTGGTAATCCCTCTGTCTAGATTTCCAGATTAGTCTCTTTCATTCCTTTTCAAACTCCTTAAAGTAAAATATCCATCTGATAACTTTTCACTTCAGGCTCATTGAAAATCGAAGGTGACTAGAGTCATCTTTAGCTTTTTCTCGACTCTTAAAAATTGAAAAACTAAGTTGTGTCAAAGCATCTAAAATTCATTTAATTCGGAATAACATTTTTCCCTCTTACTTTGAGTTAGTCAAATAATCTACAATCATGGAAGAAATTCAATAAAAACATTATCATTCGCAAAGACTGACGAGTCAACCATCTTTGACTCTGGAAATGAAACCATTCCGAGCCAAGCAAACTCATTTAACTGGGTCAAGATCTCCTGGTTTGTTTGAAGCTTGTGTTTCAACATCCTCCGAGACTCCGGTTACTCCAACCATTTATGGTGTCCCTGCCTCTACAGAAGAAGTTTCGCAGTTACAAGAGGACATTGGAACTGATCCTAGTGTAACAGTAAACACTTCGATTCTTGAACCAACTCCATCTAGAATTGATTCGGAAGGTGTTACCCCTCCGGCATCTGTCACTA
Source organism: Pinus taeda (assembly GCA_000404065.3). NCBI lineage: Eukaryota > Viridiplantae > Streptophyta > Pinopsida > Pinales > Pinaceae > Pinus > Pinus taeda. The sequence continues at coordinate 22,867 of APFE030146766.1, forward strand.
CAGAATCTATAACTTCTTCGACACTAGAAATATTTTACGGACCTGACGGTCTACCTCTTCCACCTGGATTGATTGCTATAGAAGATATTACGGAGGACCTTCCATCCAGTACTCCATCGCATTCTGGAACTGGGATCCACCTATATCCTTCTACTTCCGAAGTTAATACCCCTTCATCGCAAGTTCCTGTAGAATCTCTAGGAAGTATTTTGGATAGAATCGATATGTCTGAACAACCATCGACATCTAGGACTGTGTCATCTGATACAGTGATAATAGAACCTCCTGCCATCACTCCGACGATGTTCGCTGGTATACCATCTGTCCCAACTAGCTCTCAACTGCTACAGGGAGTCCACCCAAGGGTTGTTTCGACAGTATGGTCTGTTCCCATTTGTTCGTCTGGAATAATATCTGGAATCTCTTATGTTGAATCTCAATAAATTGACCCTTCACAACAATATCAATTTGGGCAATCTCATATTCGAAGGCTAATCATTCCTTTGAGCACTAGATTTCCGCCATATGGGGGGCACTACACGCTTTCATTGTTCCCTCTAGGAGAACAACCATATGTGAGTTCATAACCGAATTTAGGTCAAATTGGAATCACATCCAGTGATTGGGTGCCAATACTGCCTCAACAACCAAGAGTTGTATACTCAATGCAACCAAGTCTACCTGTGTCGAATATCCCCACTACACAAACTATTGTGATAGTGTCGCAAGTATAAGCATTGCCTATTGCATGCCAACCTCAAGTTTCTCAGGTCATTGTACAACAGCCTCTTGTCTCCACGACACAACCGCAATCGCTAATTAGTGGCTCCTTAACTAGAGTGACTCAGGCTCAAACGGGTACTATTACCCCTCATCTTGGTCAAATGTCTAGTATTAGCCAACATCAAATGGTTTCACAACCATGGCTGGTGCAACATCAACAACCACAATTCCAACAAGCTTACCAGGGACCTGAGCAACAAAACTTTGCAGGTAATGGGCAGCCGTATATTCAAAATGGTTATCACGAATCGTCTCAAATTGGTTATGCCCAACCACCTTATTAAAGTTATCAGCATCAAATACATTATGCTGGTATGCAAAGACCCACTGCTCAAGTGATCACATCTTATCCTGGGTAGGCTTCGCCGAACCTAAATCAATAGTTTCCCTTCGTGGTGATTCTAGAGTTACCGGATCTAAATCGGCTAACGAATGACCCAATCGCTTAAGCCCCTTGGTGGCCGACGATTCCTCATAAACATCTATTAGATATTCCTAAATTCAATGGAAATCCTGGTGAAGACCCGTTGAATCATGTGATGTCCTTTCATCTACGGTGTTTTTCCAACACTCTCAATGATGATTCGATTCGACTTCGCCTTTTTCAGCGAATGTTAACTGGTCCGGAAGCAAAATGATACATCAAATTGCCTAGAGCTTCATTCGATAACTTCACCACCCTTGCCACAACGTTTTTAACCCATTTTCAATTACCAATAAGGTATGAAACAGGAACAGAGCTTCTTACCAATTTCAAGCAAACGATGGCCACTCACATATCCGATCATATTCATGAATGGTGACATCATCGTAGATTGGTGAATACATATGTTCCTGATCAGCTGCGAGCTGAATGGTTTATTAAGTCATTGTTACCTTCTATTACAAAAGATGTGGCAAAGGGAGGGGTCGTCACTGAAGAGCAGGTCATTGCTCGTGTGCAATATCTAGACTTCATCTATACTCAATCAGGCATGCTCTACGACAAAATCCCCAATTCTCCTAGACCAGAGTTTTCTGTTCCTCCTCCTCCTAAATCGAACAAAGACTCTCATGCCATCGATGACATGATACATACGACGAGAATGAAATTGAAAAAGGCTACATCTAAGAAAGCCTGTAAGGTTTTTGATCAAAATACAAATGAAGAACTTCTAGCCTCGGAGGTTAATGTCGTGTCAACTGACAAAGGCAAAGAACCGAAGCAACCAGGGGGCAGGAAGAAATGGAAGAGAAAAAAGAAGAAAAAGGATGATTCGTCTCCTGAAAACTCTTCTGCAAACTCTTCTGGGAAAATGAAACCTACTCATCCATGCCTCATATGCGATGAGGATCATAGGATGAGAGATTATGCATATAAAGCTAGAGTTAAGATTTTTTTCAAGAATTCGAAAACCTCAGCAGTATTGACTGATCCGTTTCCGAACCCAGGAACCAATCTGGTTGCTAATGGCAATGCTTCCCCATCCCAAGTCCTTATGTTGTCCATTTTGAAATAGCAAAATGATGCTTTGATATCGACAAGGAATAAATATTACCGGAATCCACAACTGTCGAACAACAAGGCTACTGATCAACCTAGTAGTTCGACAACAAATTCGACCGAAGCTGTGCCACCCATCATTCATCGGCTAACAATAAATCCACCAAAGGTAGTACACAAATCGAAATTTAATCCTTGTTCCAGAGCGGCATAGAATTATAATATAGTAGAGGACCTGGCCCAATCGTCGTCCGCTATGTCGACACTTGAAGTACTACAAAATTGCCCCTCCCAAAAGCAGACTCTATTATCAGCAATAGGTGGGATTGACCCAACGGATTCCAATCTTCTGGCCTTTAATAATAAAGGATATGAAACTCAGTTACCAGCTCAACATGCTTTCTTCATTCAAGTGAAAGCCCTCAACAAAACTCTTCATCGAACAATTATTGATGAGGGGGCATCTACATGTATTATGTCAATGAGTTGCTGGAAAAATTTAGGCTCACCACCCTTGTCGCGATTGTCGATGACGTTAAAAGCATTTGATTGATGAACATACACTCCATACAAGATTTTAAGTAACTTGCAAGTTGAACTGGGGGACAAAACGGTAGAAATTGATGTTGAAGTTATCGATTGAAACCTTGATTACAACATCCTACTGGGAAGGCCTCGGATTTATGTTATGGCTAACATTGTGTCGACATACTTCAGAAAGATTGTATTTCCTTTCCAAGGGGAATTACAATCGTCGACCAATAGGCATTCCTCCCCAACAGTTCTCAAGTTACGGGAAGCATTCTGATGATCCACAGAAGCTTTTAGTCGCGTCAAAATATCGGAGTAGGCCTAGTAAAAGACCCTACACTGATGGGTACTTTTGCCCTACCACCTCCAAACAACCTAGCGGAAGTGGAAACGGTGGGAACCTACAATATGATATCTTCCATTTAGAAGATGTCTGAACACGATGTTAGCATGGATCGTCACTAGGTGTTGCCTCCAAGCCCAATAGAAATATTGTAGCAATCAATGTTCTTGGCATGGGAGGCAAACCCCAATGAACGCTCATCAAGCGTTTGGGTAGATAGGTCTAAGGAGTATGGTACCTCTTCAGATCCTTGGTCGCAAGTACATTCTACAGACGAAGGAATTTTTAAGTCAATGAACATATAGGGGGCACCATGGGAAGATTACCACCATAATTTCCATCTTTCGGATTACAACAAATATTACCCCAACAACATTAATCATCCATCAGTCTTTGATTTTCTATGAAATACTATAAATACGGTGGATTCTGAGTGAAATCTGTTCAATATTGAAGAAACTATTACCATAAATATCTCGACCAAACCAGATGTTGTAGAAAGAATATTCATGTCGGAAAATCTTGTTCTTCTTCAGAACTGGAAGTATATTACGCTCTCTTTCGCAAGTTTAGAGATGTCTTTGCATGGTCATATGAAGAAATCCCAGGCATCGACTCGAGAATAGTTGAACATGAAATTAAGATGTATCCAGATGTCAAACCAGTAAGACAACGGCTTCGGCAGGTGCACCCAAAAAAATCTGCTGCCATCAAGGCAGAAGTTGAAAAACTTCTTCATGTTGGCTTCATTTACCCAGTTCCTCTAACTAATTGGGTATCGAACATTGTTCCTATGATGAAAAAGAAAGGAACAATTAGAGTGTGCATCGATTACAAGGATGTAAACCAATCTTGTCCAAAGGACAACTACCCTACACCCTTCATCGACCAGATAATTGATGAATGCGCTGGATCTGAAATGTTTTCATTTATGGATGGATTTTCTGGGTATAATCAAATAAATATATACCCATAAGACCAGTCAAAGACTGCATTTATCTGTCCGCAGGGCACATTCACATACCGTAAGCTACCTTTTGGTTTAAAGAACGCAGGGGAAACTTTTCAGAGGGCAATGAATTATGCCTTCCATGGCTTCAAGAACATCGTTCAACCATACCTCGACAATCTTCTCGCTCACTCGCGAAAGTGGACTGATCATCCGCAGCATTTGAGAGCAATATTTCTACATTGCCAACACTACAAAATAAGACTCAATCCGCACAAGTGTGTGTTTTGCATCGGTTCTGGTCGTTTTCTTGGATTTGTAGTTTCAAAGTATAGGATTCGTCTCGACCCATCCAAGGTTCAGGCAATCATCGATTTTCCTCAACCTTCAAATTTGCTTCAGATTCAAAAACTCCAAGGGAAAGCAAGCTTTCTGAGGAGGTTTATTCCAAATTATGCCGAACTTGCTAAAGGTTATATGCATCTTGTGAAAAAAGAAGTACCCTTCAACTGGGATTAGGTCCCGTAAGCTTCCTTTGATGCTCTAACGGAATCCCTAATAAAAGCATCATTAATGTACGTTCCTGATTATCAAAGAGACTTTAACCTATATCTAGCTATAGCAGATATGACCATCGCAATGGTTTTAGTTCAAGAAGAGAATGGAATTGAACATCCTATTTATTATTTGAGTCGAAACCTAAATGATATAGAAAGCAAGTACTCATATGTTGGAAAGCTAGCTCCCGCTGCTGTTCAAGTAATATAGAGATTTCAACACTATGTTCTCTTTCGAAAAACTACCGATTTGTCAAATTACAACCCCATGACTTACATCTTGTCGCGACAGTTGCTTGGGGGCAAATATTCAAAGTGGATAGCAATTTTGCAAGAGTTTGATCTGGAATTCGTAAAATCCAAATCAAAGAAATCTCTAGTTTTTGTGGAGTTACTATGTGATTTCCCATCGTTGTCCAACGATTCAACATCCAAGACAACAATCGTGGATGAATCTTTGTTTTTGATATCTTCAAGCGATCCATGGTATAGAGATATAATCATTTATCTCCAAACCGAAACATATAGGTCTAATACCTCTCGCTTAGAATAGCGACGTACTCGATACCAAGCAAAATACTACATGATCGTCGATGATACGCTTTATCGTCGTGGTGTTGATACAGTTCTGCAAAGGTGCCTCACTCATGAGGAGGCCAAAAAAGTCTTGAATGATTATCATTCAGGCGTGTGTGGGGGGAATTAATCCTGTTATGCTACGACACAAAATAATTTACGAGCAGGATACTTCTGGCCAACAATGTTCAAAGATTGCATAACCGCAGGCAGAAGTCGCCATGCTTGTCAAATCTTCGACCGTAAAACAAGAGTACTACCCACACCTCAGTAGCCAGTAGTTGCTTTTGGGCCATTCGCCAAATGGGGCATAGATTTCATGCAATGTAACCCCACCTCGGCTGGGGGGCATTGGTATATCATAGTCACAGTTGACCATTTTACGAAATGGGCCGAGGCGCTGCCTACATTAAACAACAGCGGCAAAACAACCTCTCTTTTCTTTTTCAATCATGTAGTCACCAAGTTTGGCATTCGAAAAGCCATAGTCACAGATCATGGATCGCATTTCCGCAATCACATCATGGTTGAATTGGCCGCCAAGTTAGGATTGTCCCACGACAGCTCTACTCCGTATTATCCGCAAGCTAATAGGCAAGTTGAGGCGATCAACAAAGTCCTGAAACACATGCAACAAAGGATGATTGGAGTCCATAAATGGAGTTGGCACCTAATCCTATACTCAATCTTGTGGGCATACCGGACATCGGTAAGAAATGCGACCAGGTTTAGACCCTTTCAACTGGTGAATGGCCTAGAAGCGATTTTACCAATTCAATGCGAAATTTCGTCTCTCAAGCTCGCAGTTCACATCCTCTCCGTAACTTCAGAGGAAGAAGCTCATTTATTAGAGTTAATCCAACTAGATAAAACTCGTCGTGACGCCGCCTTGGCTAACGATGCACATAAGAAATAGGTCAAACCACAATTTGACAAGAATGTCAAATCTTGTGTTTTCTCAGAAGGTGAGTTGGTCTTTCCTTACGATCAGGAATCCGATAAATTTGGAGCGGGTAAGTTCTAGTATTTGTGGATGGGTCCTTATATTGTTAAACATGCATTAGCAAAAGGGGCCTACGAGCTAGTATATTATGACGGAATTCCACTGTCGCAACCCCGAAACGGGTTGTACCTTAAGTGTTACTATGCTTGATTCGGCATGGTAACCTCTTCATATGATTTTGTTACATTTTTGTTTTCATTAAGAGTTATTTTTTTGGTAAGGTAATCCACTTTTGTATTTTTTTGCAAATGTTGAACCCATTGGAGTCATTTGATGGATATACCGATGGGGTGAGTCCTAGTACGCGGAACCTATCTTCTATAGCTTGGGCCATCTTTGATCGAAGCGAGGAGTTACTGAGTTTCAGAGGGGTGTGTATTGGTCAATCAACGAACAACATCACTAAATATAGCGCATTGATAGAACTCCTCTATGATGCCATCACGCATGGCATACACCAACTTGTCATTAGGCTAGACTCACAGCTCATCATTCTACAACTTACAAGCATCTATTCCGTTCGAAATCCAACTATCTATCGTATGTTCCTAAGGGTCAAGATTTTGGAAAGGCAGTTCAATTCTATTCAATATCAACATATTTCCAGAAACTTAAACGCATTAACCGATTCATTAGCAAATTATGTGTTAGATAGACATTTGCAACATTTGTAAAAGGAAAGCATTTTATCAATAACTACATCAGGATCATATAATTTAAACAAAATAAAAATCTGAAAATCAAAAATATATATATGGCTATTTATAGTTTGTACATAGCGTTCTGTGTCCAGGTAAAAAACGGTCATACGACCCAAAAACTCAAAATGCAAGGAGGCACCCTAGTCTAATGATGCTGGTGATAACTAGTCACCGCCTGTGCAATCATGCATAAGAGCCTAGTCCAACAACTCGACATACCAGTGGTATGGTGTTGTAATCTCAGAGGCAGCTCATCGGTCCTCACGTCAGGAATACCAAGGGTGAGACCCTCGATCTGATCCTACAACACTGCAAGGGTGTCAGATACATCTAGGTCGTGAAGGATGGCCCTCCCTATAGCCTCTCGTTCTGGAACAGCAGCTGCTGCTCTCGGACGCACTGCTGGTCACACAGGCCCAATATCTGCATAAGTACATTAGTTTTGATTAGTCTTGACAAAAATTTGAAAAACACAAGAACATTATAAAAACAATAAACAGAGATATGGTCAAAGATTTTCACCTATGGCACCCCACTGCTCGCCAGCCGGCAACACCATGTCAGGGTCACCCCCGAAGTCCATCCCAGCATATGGATACTCAGCATAAGTCATCTGCTAACGGTTGAACCACTAGAAGAAAGCATCAGAGAAGGAAACCTACGATTGACCAGCATGCTTGGCCATAAGGTCAACCCATCTCTGCATCCGTGGCTCAGTCGGTGGTTGCAAGCCAAGTGAGATATACTAGGGCTGCATCAGTGGGATCCTCTCCAAGGTGAAAGTAGTTAGAATAGAACCATAGCCAAAGTTCTTAGATCTTCCAGTTTTCACCTTGGTGAGCTGTTCTTTGATCATCGGAAGTACTGCATCACACTAGTTGAATACCTTGTGTTCGAGACAATCAAAGGCGTAATGCATATAGGACCTGTTAGCCAAGTGAAGGGCCACGCTACTAGCCAGTCTAGCAAAGGTGAATAAAATATTCCTCAAGGAATAGTCTGTGACATCTTGGATACTGATCTTGTTGTCTCTGCTTGGCTGAGATCCTTCTCTACAGTATCGGTGAATATAATCCCTCACAAATCCGACCCCACGGGCGAAACTAGATAGTGAGAGAGGGGCACCACACCTCGATAAACCAGTCAAGAAATAGATGTCCTCAATAGTCATGGGGATGAATTTTCCTCTTATCTGGAACACGTGGTGGGTAGGATCCCATGCATCGAGAAAATATTGCAACAGGTTGATTTGTTTCCTCATGCTAGACATGCGGAAGAACTTGAGAAAACCACAGTTCCGCAATGTAGTTACCGTACCTGAATCATGAAGGGCAACCATGTCCTCTTATTCATGCTTGTTTTTCATGCCATGTAACAACCATTTTTGCTCCGATGAATATCTGAAAAATAAACAAGAGAAGAATTAGCATCCTGGTTTTGCAAGAAACAAGCAAAATTTCCATGAAAATTTAGTGCAAAAGTTTTCCTGCTTGCGCCCATCGCACCCTAGCCATGCACCAGGTGAGATGCATCCTAATTGGCCAGTGGCCAGCCTAGGATGCATTGCACCTTTTGATGTATACTAAGTGGGATGGGGAAAGAACAAAATGTTCAAACCTCAGGGGCCCAGAAAAGCAGGAAAACATACTCAGAATTCAAAAAGGAAAGAATGCAATTGAAGAGCTTAGGTTTAGCTCCTACCTAGTCCAGACGGTGCCGAAAACCGTTCACAGACTCTCCTAGAATTAGTTGATGAAAATCAAGGGGGAAAACACTTCTAGAGCTCCAACAGTCACAACTCCAAAAGAAATGGTAAAATGAGGGGTTAAAAAAACTATTTTAAGTTACTTTTCCATAATTTAAGTAGGGTATTAGATTTTAACTCATTTTTCAAGCATATGTCCTCATTTCTAATTAGTTTGATGGAGCAATTGAACTGGTAGTATGACTGCCAAAAGAAGTGTTAATGGTGGATCGAATATCAATGACCATTATCATGAGCAGTTTTACGCGAAGTTCAAGCTCGTTAAAAATTAAACCTCGCGATGAGCCTATGTTCCACCAGAGTTTAAGCTCATTAAAAAATGAACCCACCTCTGGTAAATAACCATTGTGAATGATTATCATCAGCTTTTGAGCTTTGGTTGTGTTCTTACCATCACCTCCACTCTGTTTTACAAAATCATTCACCTCCATTTGATTGTTTAGCCCTTTTGAGGAACAACTGCGACGAGTGATCCTATTAACCACCTTCTTTACACTACCGTGATTGGAAAGTTCCAAACCTTACCTGGAACCAGTTACTATCTAAACACATCACTTGTTCCTCAAAAAAAGAGTCTCATTTAAGCTCTTTTCATCTTACTCATAAAATATGAAAAGATTACCGAGTAATTGGCCTCTCCATCTCGTTAAAGTGATTGGAAGTGCTATCCCTCCTCTACATTTTAATATTTTTGGGCCTAAGGGATTATTACACAAAAAGATCGAGAGTTTGTCTTGTTCGGCTCATTAAAACTATCGAAAAGTCACCCCTTTCGCATTGTTTTATACTTTTTTGGACTTAGGGGATTATATTATGAAAAAGGAATAGTGGAGTTTTCTTTCCGTCTCTTTTCAGACTCTCTAAAATTGAAAAGGACCGAGTTATCCTTGTCATTAAACTCATTAAAACAATAGCAACAAACTTGTCTATTCAGACAAGAGCGAGTTTCACTGTCGCTAGGCTCATTAAAACATAGCAATGGGTTTTCCTGAAGGGCAAATTATAGAACAAGAATATGTTATCGTCGTCAAGCTTGACAAAAATAAAGAGATACTAGTCAAAAATGACTGGGGAAAATTGGGAAGAAAACTTGAAGAAACTTTATTGGTAGTAGGTCGCTCTTGAACATGACACTTTCACTCCATCACCATGATTGAGTCGGGTTGGGTTATTCCGTTCACCGGTCATATCACCATTGGTCCACCGTACCATCCACTCTTGAGGTTAATCCTACCAATCCATTTCAGTGTCACTGATATGTTCAAGAGAAGTCGCTCAGAGAAGTCACCTACCTAGCTTGTGTCTCATCCACTACAATACCCTCACGCTTCATTCTTTCATGACTACCACCCTGAACCTTGTATCATCAGATCGTTTTCACCTCTACAAAATCATTTGCTCTATTCTGTGTCGTAGATGTGGGATCCATTAATGCCTTCCTACGACGGGTCACTTCTTGTCGACATCAGCTCATTATACAAGAAGCTGACCTAGGGACAACCCTTCCAGTACTTTGAAGCTTGCATGCCTCAATGGCAAGTTTCTCACTTTTGGCGACATGTTTACATTAATGGCCTTCGACCAAAAGATTTTGCGTGGTGTTCGACATTGACTCATGTATTCACACCACGTGAATTGTACTGCAGTACCTTGAGGGTCATCATCATTATAGGTGATTCCTCTCACACCTGTTAATAGCTTACATCATTGGCTGGTAATCGGGCGATGTCCTTCCATGTTCGACATCAGAACATCTTTTTCACATGGATCAACTTGTACCTTCGGGCAAATATTGAACGAGTTTTGAAGACCCCGGATCTAGTTTCATCCATCTGAGCTGCGATATAATCAGGAAAATAAAAACATCAAACATACATCATTGTTGTACAGATAATCATCCAAATTAAGGGATGATGGCTCTACCAGAATCAGCAGTCTGCACACAGACAATTGTTTGTCCTATGTACATGAAAATGAATTTATCAAGCTGAGCATGGGAATGCCCGCCTCAGCTAGATCATGAAAATATTATGAAGATAATGTATTGTATTGTATCTTATTACAGGTCACCTTCCAGTGCGGAAAACCTCGGATCCTTATTATAAAGCATTTCACCTGACATCAAAAGATTTACGACCTCATGCTTTAGGGGGCAACTATTATAGATATATTTGGGCACTGCAACCCCAATCACATATTTCCATAAACCAAGGGCTTATAAGTCCCTAAAAGTGTTGTTTCATACCCTAAAGGAGCAAGGTCAACTGATTACATCATCTCCCAGAAGTTTTCCATGAAAAACCACTCAGAATTGGTCAAGGCAGGACCATACAGACTGCCCAGTGCAATGGGTGTGATGCATCTCACCTGCCACATGCAAAAAGTGTGATGCATACGGGAAAGCCCTTCTGTAGGGTGCGATGAGCGAGAGAAGACAAATGACACAAGCAGTTTGATAGGTGGAGACCCTGAGAATCTTCTAGAATCTGCTCATTTGACACGTGCCTTCTTGAGTTCGCCCAAGGATGAGTAAGAGATCATGAAATCTCCAAGTGGAACCAAGAACTATCAGAGAGATGACACTAATCAAAATCCCAGAAGCTGAATCATGCCCCTACAAATATCTATAAATGGATCCCTCATCCCAGAGATCCAAAGGTTGGAATTTGGTAATTTGCAAAGAAGTGTTGTTGGTTTCTCTTCGAAGACATTGTTGGGTGATCTTGCTTTGTGTGAGGTGAAGAGGGCTTTCAAGCTGGGAGGATGGCACTGGGTCAGATCAAGTGGTTGTAATCCTCTCTTCTACTACTTTTACTAATAAAGCTATTTGCGTTTTCCTCCATATTCTTGTGTATCTCTGAATATTGTGTTGATATATGCATTTTTATGGTCAATATATATCTGATCCTATATTGTTTACAGTGAAAAATCTCTATGCTTTGATGGTATTATGTTGTTGTGAATCTACATATGCTCTTTGAAGCGGGACAAGGAAGCAGTGGCGAGATTCTATCAAACGGGAAAGGAAACAAGGAAGGAGCCAAGCGGAAGACTGAGGTTGGTACTCTCTGTTTCTCTCTCATCTCTCTCTCGTAAAGGAAAAACAAGTGACTTTAATCTGTTTGTTTCTAGGATAGCTACCCATCCTAGTGGGACTAGAGGCTCTGAATAGACACTAGATTTCTCGATAACACACTTTCCTGGCAACGGCGCCAAAATGTTGGGGCAAAGTAATTTCCTATCATTTAATTTGTCAACCCGGGGATTTCGTAAAACTTGCAAAGCATGCATACACTATACATGCTAGAAATTAACTTTCAATTTAGATCAATCTAACCACTAAAACAAATAACGATAAACCAATTCATCTAATCTATGAAATCAAATAATAAAAATGAAATTCAACTAACCTATGATATAAAAAACAACTAATGTATACTTAGTTACTCCAACATCCAGTTATGAAGTGTTACCTTCTTGAGATGAGGTGTAAGCAACTATTTATACATTAAATTCTAATGCCCTAGAAAAACAAGTAATGTGTGCAGAAAATAACACAATAATTGCATGTATCAAATATTCAACCATTCAATTTTGAAATATGATTAAATCAATTTTTGGAAATGATCTTTAGCAAAATCAGTTAATGCAATAAATGAGGATCTTAAGAGCAAATAAAAACAATCACTCTTAACCTCTTACACAGGAAAGTATATGAAAGAAATAAACCTTAATATATGAAAGCAAATAAAAACAATCACTCTTGACCTCTCACACAAGAAAATATACGAAAGAAATAAATCTTAATCTATGAAAGCAGTAAATCTTAATCTATAAAAAAGAATAAATCTCACACATTATAGATGGCCAATCCAAAATCATGAGGATGGCAAGTGAAGAAGCTCCATATGCAAGCGAAACCAAATCAAAGTGAACATCACTCATGAGCATGGTGCCAAATCCAAAATCTATATTCAAAACATGAGCATTTCCCCAACTTTACACATGCCTTTCAAAGGAAAAGGCTCTCCTATTTATACGAAAACATAATAACCTACCATATTTAATGAAGTTCCACTAAAATATCATATAGTTATAACCAAATAGCTCATATTGAGACACATATCCCCTAGGTGTCTCATAGAGTTCTAATCCAAATAGGAAATGATGAGACACCTCATAGAGTTACAATCCAAATAGGACATGTATCCAAATCGCCTTTGAAGGGAATTCAAATTTGAGCATTGGAGGCTACATAAGGGTGCCTTGAAAGCTTCCAAATGACCTACACATGTCATGAAACTCAAGCCACATATATAGATACATGAAACTATATTAATTTCCTAGTTTTTAATCATAAATTCACTTTAAACTCATAAAATAAATAACTTTGGTAAAGAAGGATCCTAACCCATATATTTATAAAAATGGTGGCTAATGAAAGGTTATATGGTTATGGAGATGTGACATTTGAGTGAAATGATGGAGATAAAGGTGAAAGTGGATGTAATTTTGAAGACATTTTGGAGGCCAACATCCATCTTCATGAGCATATCACTTCCCTTTGCACCATTTTCCCTAAAACTTTTGTTTTGACCAATTTACAAGGCCAACGCTAATGACCTTTGTCTTCCCCGCATTGAACAGTGCGACTGAGCTGTGTTCCAGTCACGTCAGTCCTATTATGGAAAGTTTTTTAAATTGGAGCCGAAGATTCTAGTTCTAGAAGGTTTGTAACAGAAGTCTGGTAAGTGGTTTGGCCGGATGGGGTCGAGGATGATAGTTTGGGCTCCTTTCTCCTATAATGATGGAACTACTTCAAGGGATAAGTCCTTCTCCCATGAGAAGAGGATCTAGCTCTCATTCATATTCCCCATATGAACCTCCCTTCCTCCCAAGCACAAGCTAGTTAGAGTGTTCGTTGAGTGTGAGTATACTATTCTGATTATAAAAGTAAGCTATTACTAGTTGTAGCCATCTAGTTGTGTGAGGGATAAGTGTGTTAGGTTTGGATTGAAGGCTAAAGGGAAGAGCCTTTAAACTATTGTTGTTTGAAGCCAACATGGAATGCTAGCAGAAGTCTGTGGCAACCCAGTCTTGTCAGAGGAAGACTGTGATGTCAAGACAGATGGTTATAATCTCTCTTTGATATTAATATATCCATCTATCTATTGATTTCCTACATGTTTTGTAATATTACATATTTGTGTCTTGATGCTTCTTGACTCATTAGGTAGTTTGAATTTCAATTTTTCTATTATTATATTTGTGTGTTGTTGTTGTTTACTTGTTTCAGAAACTTGAAGAAGGAAGCGAGAGATTGTTGGAGTGAGAAAACGAGGACATCATCAAGTAGGATAAGTGACCAAGAGGCAGGCCGTCTTGATTGATTCTAACCTAAGGAAATCTTCCATAGAACGTATCTTTTGTGGCTAGACCCATTATCGGGCTAGAGGAATTCGTTCGTGTCCACACTTATAATTTTACTTCACCACAAATTGGCGACTCCGTTGGGGAAGTCCCATTTTTTGTTTGTCTTAGATTTCATGATTTCATGAGAACTTTTCTAGTTTCATGTTTTCCCTTTGGTTCTATTTATTTTCTCCTGCTTATTGGTCTAAGTCTAAAATTCATAGTAGAAGATCTAGTCCATGTTTCAAAAAAATTTATATTTTCCGTAGCTCCCTCAATTAGCGCACTTAATCCATTGACAGTCGTGCCAACCAACGCAAATTGCTGAGGAACAATTGTGCCGACCAGCCTCTAGCACTTGTTGTCAGTTAGGAAGTCACCCTGATGCCTATAAGTGAAGATTAGGGCTTGACCCCAATCTTGGCCAGTGTGTGCTGCTCTTGTGATTTTGACCCCGTAACCCCTTTTAGACCATCTTCTCCCTGACTAGAGAGCTTCATTTAGCTTTCTTTATGTGCTTACTTAGTTTAGACCACCCTCTGATGTGTTAAGTCTGGCCCTGTGTGAGGTTCTTTTTTATTTTTTCTTTGAATCCCTCGATCAGCACTAGTTTTCAGTTAGGCAGTTGCGTAGATTAGGCCATCAACATTAGTTGTATTGTTGGTCAGTCGTGCCAGTCATGCTTGTCGATGCTAGTTGTCAATTAGGTTGTCGCGCCGGTCTCAGGGGTAAGAAAAAATCAGAATTTCTCCCATTCCAATGCTAGTGTTTCTTGACCCTCGGACTCTCTTCTTCCACTAGAAGAGACTAGGATTCTTTGTTTGGTTAATTTTCAATTGAATGAGTGAAAGATTCTCATTTGTTCTCTTATTTCGAGTGTCTCTTTTCTCATTCCGAGCATAAATTACATTGCTTGGTTTCTTGATTAAGGAATTTATGTGTTTGGTTGGTTCGATTCATTGAAGAAGTTGCTTTGAGTTTCATTTATAATGCTTTGGATTTGATTGATGCTTGTTTACTCAGAATTGTAAAAAATTTCATTTAAAATGCTTTATTTGAAAGATTCATCTTGCATTTTATGAAAATGAGAACATCATTCTAGTTTAGTTAACTGAAAATATTGCATTAGTAGCATTATTGAGAAGCTAGATTTGCATAATCATAAGCATTGGAAATGAAATGAAACTTATTATGTTGTTATATGAGGATTAAGTGCATTTAGGAAATTTATTAGAGAAATATTTCGTTCTTTGACTGTTGCATTGATTTTGTGCTCTGTATCCCTCAATTAGTGTTAACTTTCATTGAAGACAAAGATCTCTTTTCTCATGTAGCTGCATGTAGGAGTTTTTTCAGATGATAGCAGTAGGGCCTTGTAATTGAAACCTAGTTCAAGCTCAACCATTAAAATTTATTGAATTAACCTAAGGAAGGAATGAAACTTAATGCTCACATTTAGTGCTCTAGGATAGAGATGTGTTTCGATGTCTTTAAACCTAGTAGCTGTCATTCGATTCGACATTAGACAATGCTAGTACGGTTTGTGCTCTTTGTACCATCGACTATATAAAGGGAGACCCCACTAGGTTGCTATCATTTATCTATATGAAGCTGAGTCGGATGCCTTGCAAACATGATACACCGAACACATCATTCAGGGAGATTGCATGCTCATACTTCTTGATTCTCTAGGGGGTATTCTACAGTTCACGGTTGCCTGGTAATCCTATTTACCTAGATCATCGAGAGTAGTCATTTGATCTTTTTGACTCATTAAACTTAAAATATCGTTCGAGCACTTTTCCTTTTGAGCTCGTTTCCAATCGAGAGTGATGGAGTCACCTTTCATCCTTTCCTTGACTCTTGAAATATGGAAAGGCAAAGTTTTGTTTCAATGTCTTAAAATTAACTACCGACGAAATATTCCTGGTTAAAGTTATCTTCCTTAGTGATTCTTTAGGGTCGATTCCAATGGACACTTTTCCATAGTCCACCAGTCAAGGGTTCCCCTCAGAAGGGAAACCTGGTCTTTTTCGTTCTTTTGGAAATGTTGGTGCTCCTTATATGGCACCATTGTCCCTCCCTGGGTTTACCATTGGTTTACCTGTCTGGTTATATTCGACCTCGGTGATCCCGAGTGTCCCAACTCCTGCCCCACCATCTCCTTTATTCAAATCACGTCACAATGATTCTAAGGTTGACCCTGTTAACACCCAGGTTGTTCTCTTTGACTCCTAAGAGAATACGGCCGGGGTAACCACTAACCAATCTTTG
>APFE030146766.1:58452-101078 GCA_000404065.3 Pinus taeda
ATGGCATGATCCAGATTAGACTATTGGACCACCCATCAAAATTTGAGTTCTTACCAAGACTGATACAGACATTGCCTTCCTAGGGAAATATGAGATCTTTGCATTTGTCAAAGCTGAGCATATTTGGACCTTTGATATCCAATCATGAAATATGAAACCTATTGGTATAGGTATCCAACAGACCCCTCACCTTCTTCCCCTATTTCTTGACCCTCCTCTTCTCCTTCACCTTGTGAAAGTTTCAAATCTAGTAACCAAGAGGCTAAGAAGAAGAATAGGAAGATGAAGAATAAGAAGTCAGATAAGAGAAAGGCTAACCATGCAGCTATTGCTCCAAATGAACCTCCTGTAGAAAAACCTTCCAATCCTCCACCGAAGGTCAGATTCCCTTGCAAGTTGTGTAAGGGTGACCATCTCATTCAAGACTTTCCTAGCATTCCTAGAGTCTTAGAGGTATGGTCTCAAAATTTGGATTGACCATCCCTGTTGACCTCTTGAGATCATGTCGATGCTACACCTTCAGCTAATGATGGTAAGAAGAAGGGAAATATTAGATTCCCCTGTAGATTATGTGAAGGAAAGAATATTATTCACCTTTGTCCTCTTATGGATCATGCTTCCAAAATTTTTGAAAACCTTGCAGCTCCCCAACCCCAACTCCCTGTTGGTTATCAAAATATTTCTTCTAACCCTCTCCCAGTTGGTAAAGAGATTGTCTTGGATTCATCTCTCGTCTGTCCTCCTCTTTTTGAGCGAGAATCTCTTGTGTCTTTTCCCAACCAACCATTGGCTGAAAAGAGTGTCGACTTGGTTCCATCACCAGTTCCTCGCTCTGTGTCAAAAAAGAGTGGTGATCATACTGCTCATGTTCTTCTTGTCTCCTCAGATTCCCATAAATATAAAAGTGACCCTCCCATCCCAGTTGTTCAGGATAGTCCTTCTCCTATTCCTGTATAGCATTGGGGAAATCATATGATAACCCCTACCAAGTGGTTATGTTGTCTCTTTCGATGGGTTCCATTGACTGCTTTCCGCCTCCCATATTATGTGCCTTTCTAGATCGTAGTACAAGCCTATAATACATGGCACTATATTAGATGAAGGCGCGTCTATTAGCATCATGTATTCTACTACTTGGCAAGCTTTGGGTTCCCCAGAGCTTGTGCATGTCACCGAGAATCTGTTGGTTTTCAACAGAGGAACCAGTCAACCCTTAGGGGTCCTTCCAAAATTCCCTATTACTTTGGGAGGACAGATCATCTATATAGATGTGATGGTAGTCCAAGGTCCTTCAGATTTAAATATTCTCCTTGGACTTGACTATGTTTATGTCATGGGAGCCCTTGTTTCTTCACTTTTTCATGTGGTTTGTTTTCCACACGAAGGGAGAATTGTGACCATTGATCACTTGTCGTTTATTGGTCACCACGCACCTCCTTTGTGACCAGCATCCCCCATCGGCCCTTGTTTGCAAGTAGTACCTTCCTTGACGTAGGTAAATTACGTGGCTACCCATTCCATCTCCATGTATGTTGATGATCATGCAGATAGGATATACATTATGCACAAGGGGCATTGGAACCCGATCTATCTTTGGTACCAATTGACATGTATTCCTCCGAGAGCGTGGTCTTTCCATCTAGTGAAGATCTCTTGGGAGCCATGTTCTCGTATGTTCCATGAATAAATGAGTGAGGATAGTTCTTTTTCTATGTCAACCTCATTAAAATATGAAATGGCATGAGGATAGTTCTTGGTCTTGTGTCTATTAGGTGAACTTGACTCAAGATAGAGTCAAAGTTGACCAGGTTAAATAGTGATGGTTTTGGGGCACATGGTATTGTGCACCCATAGTATTCTGCCCATGATATTATATGTAATGGAGCTTATAAAAGGCTTGAAGGACTTCATTGTAATGCAAAACCTGGAGGTGAGTGGTGAAGGCTCACTTGGTCGGATTGGCCAGGTTTCTTGCCAATGCTAATAAGATCTTATTAGGTTGGGTTTTTCCCCAGATTTGGGGTTTTCCCGGATAAACATTTGTGTTTATGTGTTTATGGTTGTTGCTGGCTATTTTTATATTTATTCCTCTTAGTAATTATTTATGTTATGGAGTAAATTTCTTAACAACTGGTATCAGAGCTAGATATTGGCTTCAAAGGGATTCTTTGATGCCAGGGGCTTATAGTGCCTGATGAGAGCAATGTAGCCTTTATTTTACAGATCTGTGTCTGAAAATAATGGTGGAAAAATCTTACGCAGAAGAACCTCAAGGAGAATGTGCGGAAGATAGTGCTAGCCAGGGATCGCCGGTGCTAGAATCTACGAGGGCTCCCAGTTGGAGAGGTTTGATAGAATTTTTTAACCACATCAAATTGAGAGAGGATGGATCCGAATCACAGCAATAATAAACAAAAGAAAAAGCTAATGAAGTCAAAATTATTGCATGTAAATGGGCATACTACTGTCAGACCTACTAAGGTATGTGTACCCCTCGGTGATCACTGGTAAAGTCTGGGCTAGACCTAGGTGATAGGCGGGATGTCAGATTAACAATACCCCAGGTAAAAACTCTGAGGGGGGTAACAGCTAGAGTGAATGGGATTGTCTCACTTAGCAGGTTTTGCTGGAGTTAGTCAAGGAAACCCAAGTCAAGCTTAAGGGGGGAATTGTTAGGTAAACATGACTCAAGATAGAGTCAAAGTTGACCAGGTTAAACAATGATGGTTTTGGGGAACATGGTATTGTTCACCCATAGTATTCTGCCCATGGTATTATATGTAATGGAGCTTATAAAAGGCTGGAAGGACTTCATTGTAATACAAGACCTGGAGGTGAGCGGTGAAGGCTCACTTGGTCGGATTAGCCAGGGTTTTGGCCAATGCTAATAAGATCTTATTAGGTTGGGTTTTTCCCCAGATTTGGGGTTTTCCCGGATAAACATTTTTGTTTATGTGTTTATGGTTGTTGCTGGCTATTTTTATATTTATTCCTCTCAGTAATTATTTATGTTATGCAGTAAATTTCTTAACAACTGGTATTAGAGCTAGATATTAGCTTCAAAGGGATTCTTTGATTCGAGGGGTTTATAGTGCTTGATGAGATCAATGCAGCCTTTCTTTTATAGATCTGGGTCTGAAAATAATGGTGGAACAATATTACGCAGAAGAACCTCAAGGAGAATGTGTGGAAGATAGTGCCAGCCAGGGATCGCCGGTTCTGGAATCTACGAGGGCTCCCAGTTGGAGCGGTTTGATAGAAGTTTTTAAGAACATCAAATTGAGAGAGGATGGATCAGAATCGCATCAATAATTAAAAAAAAAAAAGTTAATGAAGTCAAAATTATTGCATGTAAATGAGCATACTACTGTAAGACCTGGTAAGGCATGTGTATCCCTCGGTGATCACCGGAAAAGTCTGGGCTAGACCTAGGTGATAAGGGGGATGTCGGATTAACAATACGCCGGGTAAAAACTCTGAGGTGGGTAATAGCTAGAGTGAGTGGGATTGTCTCATTTAGCAGGTTTTGCTGGAGTTAGTCAAGGAACCCAAAGTCAAGTTTAAGGGGGGAATTTTTAGGTAAACTTGACTCAAGATAGAGTCAAAGTTGACCAGGTTAAACAATGATGGTTTTGGGGCACATGGTATTGTACACCCATAGTATTCTTCTCGTGGTATTATATGTAATAGAGCTTATAAAAGGCTGGAAGGACTTCATTGTAATACAAGACCTGGAGGTGAGCAGTGAAGGCTCACTTGGTCGGATTGGCCAGGGTTTTGGCCAATGCTAATAAGATCTTATTAGGTTGGGTTTTTCCTTGGATTTGGGGTTTTCCTGGATAAACATTTGTGTTTAGGTGTTTATGGTTGTTGCTGGCTATTTTTATATTTATTACTCTCAGTAATTATTTATGTTATGCAGTAAATTTCTTAACAGTGTCAACCTCGTTAAAAAATGAAACAAAAGGTTATGAGCATAGTTCTTTGTCTTGTGTCAAGCTCGTTAAAAAATGAAACAAGGGTCCTGAGGATAGTTTCTTCCTGTATCAACCTCGTTAAAAAATGAAACATATGTCCGAGGATAGTTATTTTACTGTGTCAACCTCGTTAAAAAATGAAACAACTCCCTTTTCCAAATCGAGTCTTTGATTATGATCTCATAAAATCACAATCGACTCTTTCCAGGATCTCGAAAGTGAACCTT
Organism: Pinus taeda; assembly: GCA_000404065.3. Taxonomy (NCBI): domain Eukaryota; kingdom Viridiplantae; phylum Streptophyta; class Pinopsida; order Pinales; family Pinaceae; genus Pinus; species Pinus taeda. The sequence goes on from APFE030146766.1 coordinate 62,657, forward strand.
CATTCCATTCACCTAGTTGAATGACATGAAGCTTGTGGCGCATGTACCTCTTTTGAGTCATTATGCTGGGGGAATGCCAACTTACAGCAAGCATAGTTTTTCATTTCAAGCTTGTGTAAACATGAAACCAAATCCAAGCAAATTTCTCCATGGTTTAAGCTTTTTTAAAAATGAACACATGCCCGATTTACATCTCGTGATTTCTTTTTTATCAACCACCTTCTGCTAGATGAGCTTTGGTTATTTGATTCCATTGCCACCATATCTTTGGCCAATCATATAATTTCACTTGGTTGTTTTTCCTTTCTTGAGGAACCACAACAATGAGTGGTTTTATTAGCTAGCCTCTTGACCATCACATGTGTTGAGAAGTTCCTCCGTTGCTGAACCAATTGCTACCCTTTATACCACTCGTTCCTCCAGGATGAGTCACCTTTAAGCTCTTTTCTCAACTCGTTAAGCTCAAATGAAAATATTGTTGAATATTTTTTCCCTTTTTGACTCATTAAAGAGAATAAAATGGGGGGTCCTCTTTCAGCTCTTTTACGACCCTTTAAAAGTGAAAAGATGGCTGAGCCCTTGTCGTTTTGAACTCGTTAATGGATGAAAAAGCCTAGTATAAGTTTGCCCATTTTTCAGGTTGGGAGGCACTATTTACGAAAAAGGTACTCCTTGACTGAAATGGTCAAGAAATTCTCTCAAGTATTATTTTCTACCTTTTCGGGCTCGAGAGACACAAACATATGAAAAGGGACCATGTGGAGTTTTCTTTTACGTGTCTTTTTCAAACTCTCTAAACATGAAAAAGATACTGAGTTACACCTTTGTCGGACTCATTAAAATATTAAACAACATCAGACTCGTTGCCATGAAAAATACAAGCTTCTCCTTCCTAGGGCTCGTTAAACTTACTAGGTCAGATTCATCCAGAAATGGTGGGGGCGAATTTGGAAATCTATCAGTCGTGTCGGTAGCTCACTCTTGAACATGACACTCTTTGCTTCGTGTCAGGTTGGAACATCCTCCTTAGCATCATTGAACTTCGTGGGTTTGGGTCATTCATTTTTTCCTGCCATTTGATCTCTCTTGTCATCATGACCACCGATCCTATGGATCCAAAAACCGCCAAACTTCCAGTTCTATCACCGATATGTTCAAGAGTTTCCCTTCTACAGTTACACTTACTTTTGTTTCTCTGTATCATCCAAAAATCATTTTGCATCCTCTTGTCTCACGTCGTTGATGTGGGATTCATTATTTCCCTCCTTCGACATGGTTGCTTTCTATTGACTTCAACTCATCATCTAGGAAGTTGACCGAGAGACTCCCTTCTAGTACCTTAGAGCTTGCATGCCTCAATTGCAAGTTCTTTGCACTCAACAACAAGTTAACATCATTGGCTTTCGATCGAGTGATTTCACACGTGTTCAACTCCAGTTCCTGTATTCACATTCCATGAATTGTGTTGATAGTACCTTGAGAGCCATTGTCATTATTGGTGGTATCTCTCACGCTTGTTAATAGTTTACATCATTGACTGGTAATCAAGCAACTTTCTAGCATGTTCAACGTTAACACATCCATTCACATGCTAGGATCTGTACTTTGATCAGGTCGTGTTGGAGCGCAAGACCCTGGACTCAGGTCACAAAAGTCTAGGTTGCGAAGTGATGTGGCATGGTTATGATGATATGCATGTCTCTTTCAGATGGTTGGTTGCGACCAGACCATCAATTATCATATGTGATCCTTCTCATTATTGGATGTCTGCGACTATACCTTGGTTTCATTATGATCCTCCTTGACAGATGGTCGTGCCCATACCTAGATCTGTTCACATGATCATTCTCTAGATGGTTGTGTTCATGCCACTATTCATGTATCATTTGACAGAGATCTCAGTTTATGTATATGTATATATACTTGCTTGCAGGTTTTCCAACGAAAGACTGGTTCTCTACACTGATTTATAAAGCATTTCATCCCTCACTTTGGCTTAGCCTTCACGGTTTAGGGGAAATCTGTTACACAACATTTTGTCACTATCCCTATACTCCCCATTCCTTGATCCTGGAGGACCTCTACAGTGAACCCTGCATGATTTGCCTTCATGGAGAAACTCCCATTATGTCCCTCTTCATGAGCAGATCATTTCCCTTTTGCACCATTTTTCCTGAAACTTTTGTTTTTCTCAGTTTACAAGACCGACCCTAATGACCTTTGTCTTCCCCACACCAATGTGTAGAGATTAGCAGTATTCCCTGTACCGATTGGTGTGATTGAGCTGCATTCCAGTTGCGCCTGTCCTGTTATGGAATTTTTTTTAAATTAGAGCTAAAGCTTCCAATTCTAGAAGCTTCGTAATAGAAGTCTGGTAAGTAGTTTGGCCATATGGGGTCGAGGATGATAGTTTGGGATCCTTTACCCTATAATGATGGAATTACCTCAAGGGATAAGTCCTTCTCCCATGAGAAGAGGATCCATCTCTCATCCATATTCCATATATAAACCTCCCTTATTCCCAAGCACAAGCTAGTTAGAGTGTTGGTTGAGTGTGAGTATACTATTTTGATTAGACAAGCAAGCTATTACTAGTTGTAGCCATCTAGTTGTGTGAGGGAGAAGTGCGTTAGGTTTCAAGTGAAGGCTAAATGGAAGAGCCTTTAAACTATTTTTGTTTGAAGCCAAGATGGAATGCTAGTATAAGTGCGTGGGAACCTGGTCTTGTCAGAGGAAGACTGCGACATCTAGACGGATGGTTGTAATCTCTCTTTGATATTAATATATGCAACTATTGATTGATTTCCTACATGTTTTTTAATATTACATATTACTGTATTGATGCTTCTTGACTCATTAAGTAGGTTGAATTGCAATTTGTCTATTATTATGTTTGTGTGTTGTTGTTGTTTACTTGTTTGAGGAACGTGAAGAAGGAAGTGAGATATTGCTGGAGCAAGCAAACAAGGACATCATCAAGGAGGATAAGTGACCAAGAGGTAGGCCCTTTTGATTGATTCTAACCTAAGGAAATCTTCCATAGAATGTATTTGTTGTGGCTAGACCCATTATCAGGATAGAGGAATTCGTTCGTGTCCGCACTTATAATTTTACTTCACCATAGTCATGTATGTCATCTTTTGCATCATAATCATAATGCTCAAAATACTAAAACTATTATTTTGTAATACATCATTACTACCTAATGGTTAATCATTTTTGCATTCATGAGACACATCAACCAAATGTGTATCCCGTGCATCAATTTTCAGTGGTTTAGCATTGATGCAATTTTTTATTAATAAATCTTGGACATATTAACTCCTACTTGTAATGTGCTTAATTTGTGATATTCATCATCTATATAATCTCTATGTGATTTGTTTGTTTAACATGTTGTTAGTTAGTTGATTAGTTTTAGGTGTGGTTGAGATACTCTCAACTAAACAAATTTTATGGCTAAGATAGTTAATCTATCTTAAGGCTTAGGTTCTTATATAAATATGTAATATTATGTGCTAATAATAATATATGTAAAATAGTTTTGTATATAAGAGCTAGTTTAAGTGTAACTCCCTCATGAGAGGGCCTAGGAGTAACAAAAAAATACATGATTAATCTACCATAAGAGTAGATTAGTATAAATGTCTAGAAATGGATAAACTTGTGTATTTGTTTATCCATCCATTTTTTAAGCATTTCTTGCGTCATGAGTTTGTTATATGTGTTGTACAATGAAACCAAAAAAGAATTTCATTTCTGCTGCAAATGAGTTCTAGTTGTATTCATAATTGTTTTGTAGAAATTATTGTTTCATGTCTTCTCATCATAATTTTTCATTTTTTTCTTAATAATAAAAGAACTTGCGAGTCAATGATAAATATGGGTTGGTGGAATTAGGGTTGATTAAATGTTGACATAACCTGTTGCAACAATTGAATCGGAGATGATGGAGGTTGTGATATATTTATCGATATGATTTAGTGGTTATGTCCTGTGATCGAGTTTGTGAGAGGTTTGACATGGTTTCCAACTTTTAGAAAAGGTGTGAACATTATTAATGTTATACATTCATTGATAAAAAAAAATTCAAAGTATCGAGACTATTATGATTGGTGGTTTGATTCTTCAAAGATAATGATTTTTGCGAAGAGAATCCATAGTTCATACTAGCGTGCTCATCCATAATTTTGGTGGAGGCCATGATAAAGTTGTATTCGCCAAAAATGTAGTGGTATTTGAAGGATTTGAATGTTAATCATGGAGTAGTCACTAGAAAATATTGCATCATCAAATTTATATATTCTATATCTGCACAAAGAAGTGGCCATTCAAAGCAGTTGCATGACGACTTTTTGTAATTTGAAATCTAGCTATAATCTTAGTTGGTGAATCACTAATTGTAATAAGCTATTCCATCCGAGGGTAGTGTCTGTTCTACGCCAACATTTTTTTCAGTGGATCCTAGTTTGGCAGAAGGATATCCTAATTCTAAACGTAATTATATAGAAAAAAATGTGCAAGTTTCCAAGGTGTTCATCAAATAATAGTCTTCTCCAACTCCTTATACATATTGTGTCAAGATAGGATGATGTTGTGGTTATATTAGTTTTAGTAGAACATAATTTTTGAATTAGTGTTAATATGTATTAGTATTATCTTTGTTTGTAAAGTAAATGATGTGAATTTCGAAAATTATATCAAAGAGGTTATGGTGTAAGAGAGACTAAAATAAATTTGATATATAGATGATTTTCTTAAATAATTGGTGAGTACATTAGATGCAACCCATGTATCTCGGTAGATGGAATAATGTTCATAGCATTATCAGTAGTCCAATAATTATAGACAGGGAATTAATGTGGTGGTATGATGTAAATGTATCTTCAAGTGATCAAGTGGAATTACATCTCAGTATCGATTGTTTTCCAGTTAATCTGTAAGTTGTGGATTTAGGGAAGGATGCAACATTAGTTGTAGGGACCTGAATGTAGATTGTAATCTACAAGTGAGGTTTTGAGACAACTTGTGGAATGACATTCAATAATTAAAGTCAGAGATCCATGATTTGGGAGTTCGATGATGTGGAGTCTAAGAACTCGGGAATTCAACTTGGGAAATACACCTTTATGAGGGTTACGAGATATCTTGATGGAATTTAGTCTATAACATTTAAAAAATGACTAGCGATGATGATGGTGAATGTACCAAACAAAGATCAAAACAATTGTTTTCTAGGGAGGGTGTTGGAGATATTAATTCCTACTTATCTTGTGCTTAATGTGTGATATTCCTCCTCATATGCAATCTCTATGTGAGCTAATTATTTAGTAGGTTGTATCTAGTTGGCTAGTTTTAGGTGGGTTGAGATATTCTTTCAACTAACTATATTGTATGGCTAAGATAACCAATTTATCTTTAGGCCTATATTCCTGTATAAATATTTAATAACATGTGATTGTAATAATATGCATAAAATACCCATGAGGTGTAGACTAACTAGTTTGAGTGGAGTTTAGTCCCCACCAAGTCTCAAGTTCAAACGTTATTAGGAGTAGTTCAGGATAGAGGCAAATTTTGGGGGAAATAAACTATCCCAAGGGGAATCCAATCTAGATCGAGATTTACAAAATATTTTGGGTATGTGTTATATTCTTTGCATGACTAGGTGTAGGCCCCTCTCGTGGTTGGGTAGACCCATCCATGGTTTTGTACATGGTTTTATGCATGATGGTTTTTTGTAGATCTAGTCAAGGGAACTACGATTATGTTTTAATCCAGGGTTGATGAATTAGGGGTTTATGAATGCTTGAAAATGTATCTAATGTATTGTAACATTGAAAGGAATATAATAAAAAATTGATTGGGTTTTCCCAGTTTTGGGATCCAGGAGAAAAATCTCTGTGTATATTTTCTATTCTCTCCATTGTCTATTTTTTGTGTTTTTATGTTTTTTTGGAATTCGTTTGCAGGTAATTATGTACAAGTTTTAAACCTCTATTTGGTATTAGAGAAATTTTGGCTTCAAGGGCATGCTTTTATGACTAAGGGCATTTTCTCGGCCCTGTGGTGGACCTTGTTATAGTGGGAGATTTGTGAGATCAATTTTTATGGTGAAAGGAGATGGAGAACAATGGAAAGATAAAGATCGAGAAATTCAATGGAAAAAGTTTTAAGTGGTGGAAGCCAAAGATGAAGGATATTTTAGTGGATAATGATCAATGGATCGCAATGGACCTAGGTACTAAACAAATGGAAATGTTGAAAGAGGACTAGACCAAGTTGAATCAGAAGGAAAAGAGCACAATATGGTTGTGTATCTCAAATTCAATATTATTGAATATTTTAGGAGAAACTATAGTGAAAGACTTGTGGGACAATTTAGGGACTTTGTATCAGTACAAGTTCCTAATAAATCAATTGTTCTTGTGGAAGAAGTTGTATAACATTAGGATGAGGGATGAAGACCTGGTGACAAAACATTTGAACGCCTGCAATACTGTGGTAAGTCAGTTATTATCTGTTGATATTAAAATTTTAGATGAAGATAAGTGCATTAGATTGTTGTGTTTTCTACTAGACTCATGAGATAGTCTAGTTGTTGCCATAGGTAGCGATATAACTACCTTAAAATTTGATGAAATAGTCTCATCCTTGATGTCAGAGGAGATGAGACATAAAAACATAGATAACCAGAACAAGCATTCCTTGTTTGTAAGAGGACACTCTCAAATAAAAAATAGGAATAATTCCTTAAGTGGGAGATCTAGATCTAGAGGGAGATCTAAATATTGAAGAAAAAATGTAAATATATGTTGTAAACGTGGAACATAAGGGCACTACAAGAAAGATTGTAGATCTAAAACTCTTGAGAAAGGAAAGGGATCTGATTATGCTCCTTCTATAAAGGAAAAAAGCACCTCATATGGAAGCAGAGATGTGTACTTTCCTTCTTTGAGTACACATGTAGATCATGTTGCATGGTTGATTGACCCAAGTGAATCCTTTCATATGAATCCCCATAGGGAGTGGTTCTATGAATATGAGAATTATGATGGTGGTGATGTCCTTAAAGGGAAAGACAATGTTCAAGAAATATACGTACAAGATGGTTCGCGAAGCATTGGTATTGATGTGGGGAGTTCAGATTAGAAATTTGTACTAGCTTTTGGGAAGTATTATTATTGATGGTCATAATAGTTTGGTTGTTCTTGAAAGTGAAGTAGAAAATATTGTAAGATCTAGTGAAAAGACTATGTTGTGGCATCAAAGGCTAGGGCATATTTGAGAGAAGGGCCTTCAGATACTACATGGTAATTGTATGGTAGAAGGTATGTCTAATTTCTCTCTCTATTTTGATTTTTTTTAACATTGTATATATGGGAAGCAAAGTTGGGTGAGTTTTTACTCTAGTGCTAAGAGGTAACAAGGAATATTAGAGCCTTTGCACAATGATGTGTTTGGACTTGTGTGAATTTCATCACCAGGTAACTTTGTGCACTATGTCTAATTTATAAATGAATTCTTGAGGAATACATGGCTATATTTCCACATGAAGAAATCTGAAGCCTTCTATGGGTCTAAATAATTTAAGGCTCTATTGGAAAATCAAATAGAGAAGAATATTAACATGTTGAGGACATATAATGGTGGAGATTTCCACAAGAAGGAATTCAAATAGTTTTGTAATAATTATGATGTAGAATGGCAGAATAATACTCCACATACACCTCAGGAAAATGGTTTTGCATAAAGGATGAACAAGACCCTAGTGGAAAAGGAAAGAATCATGCTCAATGGTGTTGGACTAGGGAAAGAATTCTGGGTAGAGGTCGTGGATACTACATCTTACCTTTTAAATAGATCATCATCATCATTGTTGGAGGATAAGAATCCATATGAGGTATGGACTAGTAAGAAACCCCCTCTCTTGCATCTCACGGTATTTTATTTTGCTGCATAGGTACATGTTCCAAAGAAAAAGAGAACAATGTTGGATATTAAATCTAAAAGGTACATATTTATTGGGTATAAAGATGGTTTAGAAGGTTACAAGATTTGGAACCCAGAAACAAAGAAGATTGTGTATAGTCAAGATGTGGTATTTAGAGAAGTGAAGGATGTCAAGAAATAGGAAGCCCTACCGATGGAAAAGGAACCAGAGAATATAGAGTTTAATCTAAAGGATGAAGAATAAAACTATACATATGAACAAGAATTAGATGAAGAAGAGCCACATAGTCTAGTATTAAGTAGATCAGTTTGGAAAAGAAGGAAGCCAGAGAGGTATAGTCCATTTGATTTCAATTCAAATTTATCTTTCTCTATTAGTGATGATGATCCTAGAGTTGTGAGGGAGGTAGTGAATTTTAAGGATGTAAAACTATAGAACAAGGCCATGGTTGAAGAAACAATAACCTTGGATAAGAATTAGGCTTGAGATCTCATGGAGTTTTGTACTAGAAGAAAGCCCATTGGCAAAAAGTGGTTGTTTAATAAGAAGATGAATGAAAATGGAAAAGTGAAGAAATAAAAAAATGTTTTGTAGTAAAATGTTATTCCCAGGGGCCGAGAATTGATTTTGGTGATATTTTTTCTCATGTTGTAAAGTTAGCTTTTATTAGATTACTTTTATATAGTGTTTTTGTTTTTGATTTTGAGGTACAACAGATGGATTTCAAGTCAACATTCCCACATAGATATCTAAAATAAGAGATATACATGAAGCAATAGAAAGCCTTGGAAGTGAAGGGTAAGAAAAAATTGGTGTGTAGGTTAACAAAGTCCCTTCTGGGTTAAAGCAATTACCAAGGATGTGGTATCAAAAATTTGATACATATATACATGCACCTAAATTGACAATTAGAAAGTTAGATCATTGTGTGTATTATAAATTAGTTGGTGATGGTGTTATTTATTTGGTCATGTATGTGGATTATATGCTACTGATTGGAAATGATAGAAAAATTATCCAGGATATGAAGACCCAATTTTCCTCTAAATTTGACATGAAGTATCTTGGTGTTGAAAAGTTTATTTTTAGAATGGAAATTAAATGGGATTGAAAAAAGAGGAAGCTTTGGTTGAACCAGAGGAAGTCTGCTGAGATAATATTGTAGAGGTTTAATATGTAAGATAGTAAATTGATGAAGGTTCATATTCTTGTAGGTGCGAAGTTATCTACAAAACAATGTCCCAAGACACAGGAAGAGGAAGAGGACATGTCTCATGTTCCATATGTAAGTGCAACTGGTAGTTTGATGTATGCAATGATCTACACAAGACCAGATATTTCACATGCAATTGGAGTATTGAGCAGGTTTATGTCAAAACCGAGGAAGGAGCATTAGACAACAATAAAGCAGGTTTTCAAGCATTTGTGTTGTACTAATGATTTTTGGGTGGACCCGCTCATAGTGGGGTAGACCCACCCATTGTTTTGCGCATGGTTTTACACATATTGGTTTTTCCCATGGTATTTTGTACATCCGGTCAAGGGAACTACGGTTTACTTTAATCTAGGGTTAATGGAGTGAGGGTTTATGAATTTCAACATGCATATAACCTATTGTAACAATGAAAGGAATATAGTGAAAAATGAATTTGGTTTCCTTAATTTTGGATTCCAGGAGAAAAATATTTATGTATATTTTATATTCTCACAATTATATATTTTTTGTTAGAATTTGTTTGCAGCTAATTTATGTACATGGTTAAACCTTCACAATCTTGGTGATAACATCCCACCATGGGTTGATCATTCTTCCATCCAATAAAAGTGTTGATCCCAGCCTAGGCTCAACCTAATAATAATAATAATAATAATAATAATTAAAATAGTTTTGTGTGTGCAATAATTATACTTATCTCCAATTAAAATCATACCATTGTCAAAATGAGACTGAATTTTGTTTTATTAATACTTAATATTTTTTCCCCAAGGAAAAATCGTAACTTTCATTATGGTTGAAAATTACATGTTGTAGATGCTTCAAAGAAGCATATTCAAAAAATTGGTGGCCAAGCCACATACTAATATGATTGTCTCTTACATTGTTGTAACTGATATACTAATAATAAACATACAAAATATAACATGTCTTTAAAAGTAAACAAAAAAATGATATCTACAGGATAGAGCTTTCAAAATAGAGTCGTCAAAAATCAAGGCATATCTCCCCCCTAAGGTTGCTAATAATCAAAAGGTTGGTGGAAGTATTGATAGAAATCATTCCTGTTCTCCTCATGTATCAACCAATGACCCTGTGGCTAGAGTGCGACCTCCTTGGATAGATGATCGGAAAGTTGTTTCCTTTCCGTGTAAATATGTTCACAAGAAATGGAGTCAAACTGAGATTTTAATAATAATACATTGTCCAATAAGTTCCTGAGTTTATGCACGTGTTGCTGATTGAACTAGTTAGTGACAAGTTTTGAATCACCAAAAATATGAAGATTCCTTCATATTTTTCTAATGAGAAGTGGAGAAGATGTATAAGACAGATAAGTTCTGAAAAATTATTTGTGCCACATCCAAATCCCATCCGAAGTTTGAAATAATGATCATCATTGAGATATAAAATAACACCCCCATCACATCTTGTCTACTGAGCAGATCCATCAAAATATGTCCATGGGAGGGTATTGTCAATGTGTTCAGTTGAGATGTTCCTGTGGGGTTGTTTGTGATCATCCTCAAGTATTAAGTTATAACGTGTAGTGATCTGAGCAACAGAAAGTGTCGAGTGTGGAGGATTTCCAAAAAAATTAAGTTTGTTCTTTCTCAACCAAATGCACCAGCAAACCAAAAGCGGAATATTCCTGAGTTTTGTCGGGTGAGCCTAGTGTCACCACGATTCCAATGCCGATGAAATTGTTGGATGAGTCCATTTGATATTCAAATCCAATTATTGTTGCACTTGACTCCATAGTGCAATTGTAGAGGAACAATGGAAAAAAGGTGATCGATTATTTCTTCAATGTTCCTATAGAGTGCACACCCTGAAGGTCCCAGGAAAGATTGTTGAAGATTCTCCTCGGTTGGACCTTTGTTACGCAAGATGCACCACATGAAAATTTTGGTTATGGGGGGAGATTTTAACATCCAAAGAGGATGCCACCACCATACGGTGGAAGGGTGATTATGCTTAGCATAAATTATGGGATAACCTTCCTTTGGAGAGTATGATCCATGCTGAGATAGAACCCAAATAATCTCATTTTCCCTATCCCAAATCTTGACATGTGATTCAACAAGTGCATTTGTATAACTGGTCCATTGTTGATTCCAAGCCTCAGGTATGCCGAGATCAATTGTCAATTTCCAAGCCTGAGAGAAAATGGTAGTGTTTTGCGGATTGAAAATGTGATCTACTGAGGATATGCCATAATTCTCCATTGTTTTATAAGCTCGAGAGGAAGAGAGAAAGAATTCCCACATCCCAACAAGGGATCCATGACAACACATACCTGATTTCCTAACCCTATTCTCTAGAACAACCCATCTCAGATGGGGCAATAGAGTTAAGTACAACACGCTAAATCTAAGATATATTAGTTATATTTCAGTGTGGTCTCTGAACCCATTCGAAAGTATGGAGAAGACTGATGTATTTATGGATAACTACCTCGGTCCACAAATTTGTTTATGTACAAACCTACCAACCCATTTTTGTTGCAAGTGCTTTTGAGAAAGCTACAAGGTTTTTCATACCCCAACCTCCCCATTTCTTTGGTTGGGTAATATGATCCAATTTAACCCATGCAAATTTACTTCCTTCCTTGGCCCCCCTCCAAATTAATCTTCCGCGAAGTTGATGTATTCTAGAGAGTATGCCTCTAGGAATCCAAGCCGACGAAATCCAATAAACACGAATATCTTCTAATACTAATCTGATAAGGACAAGGCAACCAACTCTAGAGGGCCATCTATGATGCCAAATATTCATCCTTCTTTCAATTATTTCCATGAGTCATGACTAGTCAACAATTTTATATCTGTTGGGCTTGAGTCAAAAACCCAATTATTTAAGACCATCTTCAAATTCAAGGTGAGAGAAGGGGAATCGATGTTGTGCATAGTGTACTTCAAACTGTGAGAACCCCACAACGGTCAGTGTGGATTTCGTATGATTACATTCCATACCAATGGGTTTACAAAAAAATTTGAGAGAAGTGTTAAAGGTAGAAGAATCACTGATAGATCCATTCATAAAAATTAGGATGTCGTCGACAAATAAGAGTTGTGACAGGACACAGTTGTATGTAATTTTGATTCCCTTTAATCTGCCATTCTTCTTTTCTTCAGCAATTAATCTACTTAATCCTTCCATAACCAATAGGAAGAGTAGGGGTGAAAGGGGACAACCCTACTTGAGACGATGCTCAACATGAAAGAAGTGAAATGTTGATCCATTTATGAGGACACTGTAAGACACGTTAGAGATAGAACACGTAATCCAATTAATGACAGATATAGGGAAGCCCAGGTGAGTGAATAGCATCCGCAATTATAACCAACTAGTTTTGTCAAATGCCTTAGATAAGTCAATTTTTAGAATCATGCCCTTTAGGTTCTTAATTTTAATTGAATGTATGCCTTCCTGTGCTATGCCAATAGCTTCATGGATTTGACGATTGTTCAGGAAGGAAAACTATTTCGGGGAGATATGGTGAGATAAGATATGCTTAAGACAATTATCAATGGTTTTGGCAATGATCATGTAAATGCTATTGTAGAGAGAGATAGGTTTGAAATATTTAAAGTTGTGTGGTGTGTTAGACTTAGGGATAAGGGAAATGAAAGTATAATTAAAAGCATCATACATCCAGCCACTAAATCTATATTATTCGATAAGTCGAAGAAGATCATATCCAAGAAATTCATAGAATGATAGGTAAAACTCCACCGTCTAGCCATCCAGTCTTGGGTTCTTATCCTTAATGAACCATTTGAGTACACCCTCTAGTTTCCCCATCGACACAAGCTTGGAGAGGTCATCAGATGTGTCATTATCTATGAATCTCATAAATAGACTACAAACTTTAATAACTTCCACCAATGTGACTTCTTGTGAGGCTTTTAATAATTGACTAAAGTTAGAGATTCCCAGTGTAGTAAGGTGGTTAATTGAATGAACAAGTTGACCTAACTCATTATCCAAGGTCCATATGGCATTGATGGCCTTACGTCCTCTAGTGAATTGTTGGTAAAACTTGGTATTGTCATCTCCATCTTGTAACCATATGGATCTGCTCTTAAGCCTCCAAGTCTCATCTCGGTCCTTGAGGATTCTGAGTCTATATGCTTCTAGTTTAATGAAATCTTTGGATTCAAGGGTGCCGAAACCTCCTCCACTTGCTTCTTCGAGTCTGGCTAATTCCTCTTTAATCGATCTAAGGAGGATGTCATCCTTATTTTTCTTATCATTGACCCATTCAATCGTCTTCTTTTTAAGACAAATGAGCTTAGATGCAAAGAACTATATTGCCATTTTCGTAGGTATCGAATGATGAGATTAGCATAAATATCTAACCAATTGTAGATAGGCCTCATCCTTAAGCCATATCAAATTGAATTTGAAGGGGGCCTATGGATTGGGGGATGCCCCAACAATCTCTAAATATATTTGGGAATGCTCCGACATAATGCTTGATATGACCCATCATCTAAACAAAGAAACTTTGTCATGTAGAACATCTTTAATGAGGAAACCATCCAATTGTCTAACAATCATGGCATCCCCAATCCTCCTATTATGCCAGGTAGGTTGTATACGAGCCACAATAATGTCAATTAGGTGGTGATTGTTTAGTAGGGAGCCAATATAATCTGATAATGTATTAGTTTAGGCATGATTACCACAGGATTTTACAAGTCCGATAGAAAAATTTAGGTCACCCCCAGAATGATATTTCCAACTTGCATATATGATGAGTTCAATAACGTCTCCCAGAATACCTCTCGATTTTTGATAGGGACCATATATATTAATCATCCTGAAATCCATCCCAAGCTCTTTAGAAAATACATCTTCTACTAAAATCCCTTCCCTCCCCTAGATGTTAACGAGCTTAATGGCCCTGGGGTTAATACTAATCACAATTCCCCCAAGCGACCATGAGCATCTGTGACATGAAAGATCCATCTAGGCATCATTGCTTCTACAGCGGGGATAATAAAATCACATACACTAAGAGTCCGCTGTAAAAAAATAACATCCACCATCTCTATACCCAAGAGCCTCCCAAGTGATAGTTTTTTGGCAAGATTAGCCATCCTGCGAAAATTGAAGGAGAGACACTTCAATGGGGAACTGAATGCAGGACATTTCTTGCTCTAAGAACCTATCAATGGAAATTTGCCTACCTTCAGCTACATCCCGACTATTGTTGTGTATAACTTTGGAAATGTTATAATGTCTACCTCGGGAGGGTTTGATAGTCTTCGGGTGAGGGATAATGCCAAGTCCACAACCAACCAAAACTGTAGATTTTTCTAGGGATCACAAATTATATCTATGACTAGTATGTGAATAAAAGGAATCCTCATTTGAAGGGGCAATAAACAGAGAGATAGCAAGAAAGAAGGGGGGAGGGATAGAGAAGACAACAGGGGAGGTTCTTGATGGACAAGAAAGGGAATTTAGATCACAACCAAATATATGGAACCCTAATTGTGATTGATATGAAATAGAAGGCTCATTCAAAATAAAAGGGGAAGATAAAGGGAGAGTGGAAACAGTACCTGGAGGCAGGTTGGAGGCTATTGCGTGTGCTGTGGTGATATAAGACAAAAGGGGATGAGCTAAGGTGGCCTGATTCTCTTTGTTCCGATCCTTCGATTTTGACGAGCAAGGCACAACATTCTAAGTTCGTTGTTCCTGAGAGGTAGGAGTTGCTTCCTTACCTGAATTGCCTTCTATAGACTCTGGTGGGGAAGTGATTATGGAAAGTAATGGGAAATCCTTATAGAAATGGCCAACTTTGTGACATCACTGAAAACTTAAGGGTACCCCTTCATAATCAATCATTTGCAATTGAATAAAACTTCTCCATTGAATTTTCAGAGTTTCCTCCAGCCCTTTGCGGGTTTCAAGATAAATTAGTATGGGAGAAAAAGGCATTTTTCCATAATCAATGAAAGATTTGTCGTAATCAAGAAAATCCCCAAGTGCATTGCCAATGAGTTTGAAAATATCCTCGGACCACAGGTGAAGAGGCAAACTAGGTAATCTGACCCATATAGGTCCTACCCCTAACTATTCCAGATCCGAATAAAAAAAAGGACTCCATATTTTGACTAGAACAAGGACCATTTCAATATGCCAGAACTTTGTGAGAACCCAAGTGGAATGTTTTGGCCCATGAAAATGAAGGGAAAACAAACCTTGGGACATAGTTACCATAGATGGAAATACCTCCAGAATCTGGCACCAAATCTCTGAGACCCACTTCCTTAAATGAGCAATGGTGTAATTTCGGCCACGAACCCAGCCAACCAAAACCCTATCGGCAATATTGAGGAATTCATCCATCTGCAACCCTTTCCTGAGAACCAAAGAACTCCCTTTATTATTGACCTTTATGCACTTTGAATTCTTCCCACTTCATTTCAGTGAACCCACTTTAGAGTTCACAATCTCATTAGATAGGGAATTTGTAGAGTCACTAACCCTAGCTTCGTCACCCTAGCCATCGAGAAAAGGGGAGGGTGCACTTTCAAAGTAGCCCGATGTGGGAGGCATGTAGATTTTTCTATAGATTCATAAGCTCATCCAATGTACTAAAGCAAAAGACAAGAATCTACTTCTAGTTTAAACCAGTGGACGCCAATATATTGATGAAAACAATATCAACAAGAAGGAGATAAATCAATGGCACAAAACACAATAGGTTTATCTGGGGAAATCCATTGCTCAAAACCCTACCTATGTATATTGCATTAATTAGAAATATGAGTGAATATACAAATATTGTTCTCACAAGAAAAATTCCACACAAGTATGCTCAACTCTCTACCTCACAAGCCCGCTCTTGGCCAACACTTAGCCAATTTCCACTCCCTGCCAAGCCCCTATTTCCTTGCGTAATTCCTAGGTTGAATAACCCGTATTTAATGGGAATTCATACTTCCAAAACTGTAAAATCTTAATTAGGTCCTCTTCCAAATTGCATGCATGACATTTACAACTCAGTAAATCATACAACTGATAACACCATGTCCATGCACTCTAGTCTCAACTGGGTATTTCTCAGAACTTGCATGCATGAGTTTCCGATGAGAGAATCTTCAATTAACTAGAGCAACACTTGTGGATTCTCTAGTGCACAAAATGACTATTAACCCTCTACTAGTTCCACAAACAGTTAGAACTAGTTTAACTGTCTATAACTCGGCAAACTAAGTTACCTAATTACAACTCAAATAAACTCATCCTGGACCCCTAAAACTTAGGAAGAACATATACATGACTACATAAAGACTTCCAACTCAAAATTCCTAGTCTAATCAAGTTAATTAAACTTAATTAACTATTTACAAGTTGTTATGAGAATAGAATTCGACCTTAATTCTCAGTTTAATTCAAGGAAAAATTAAGATGGAATTTCTTATTGTCATTTATCAACACTCCCTCTCAACAAGAAAGGGATTATCAAATACCTCGATCTTGTCTCTATGAAACACGAATTTACATCTTGGAAATTCCCTTTTCAAAATGTCAGCATCTTGCTCCTCCATGGGAATGTACTCTAACAACATAATCTGACTCAATACACAATCTCTGAGATTATGATATCGGATATCAATATGCTTGGATTGATCATGAAAAACTAGATTTTCAGGGAGTTTGATATGACTCTGATTATCGCAGTAAACCACAGTTGGATCCATCTGCTAACCAAACAAACCAACCAGAATCTTCCTCATCTAGATGGGCTCACAAGATGCCTTACTTGCAGCCATGTACTCTGCCTCTATTGAACTGAGTGCAACCGATCTTTGGTTCCTGATGTACCAAGAAACGACCAATGACCCAATACTAAAGATCCCTCCTGATGTGCTCTTCCTGCCGAATGGAATCCTCGTCAATCTGCATCGGTGAAGACTTGAAGCTTCACTCGCTCTGTTCGTCTATACCATAATCCATACTGAGAAGTTCCCCTGAGCTATCTCAACACATGCTTTGCCACCTTTGAATACAACTTGGTAGGTCTAACCATCGCTTGACTAAGCTGGTTAACTACATAGCACATATCCGAGCATGTGTTCAACAAGTACATGAGTGAACCCACAAGCTGACTATAAATAATAGCTTCCACTACTACCGCTAAAGTAGCATACTCCTTCTGCCAGGTACCTGCTAAAGTTGTCTCCATGGGTTTTCTACTATCCATGCAGAATATCTTGAGTATCTCATTGGCATACTTTCCCTAAGATGCAAACAACTCCCCATCACCCTGCCATACCTCCATGCCCAGAAAGTAATGCATGAGCCCCATTTCCTTCATTTCAAATTGCAAGACTTGATCAGTTGATCATCACCTGTGAGTATGAGATCATCAACATAAAGTATAATGATTAAAAATTTACCTACCACCACTATGTGGTATAGGTTCGCATCTACTTCACTCTTTGTGAAGCCCAACCTAGTGAAGTAGTTGTCTATCCTGGTGTGCCAAGCAGGATGTGCTTGCTTTAGCCCATACAATGCTCTCTTGAGTCGGTACACATGTGACCCAGGGTCGAAGGTCTTAAAACCTTCAGGTTTCTCTATGTACACCTCTTCCTCAATCATGCCATTAAGGAATGTTGTATTTACATCCATCTAATGTATATTCCAACCCATCTGTGATGATAGTGCCAATATAGATCTGATCGATGATTTCCTTCTAACAGGAGCAAAGGTCTCATCAAATTCAATCCCCTCTACCTTTGAAAAGCCACGAGCCACAAATCTGGCCTTATGCTTCTCCACAAGACCATCTCCAAATTGATTTACCTTGTAAATCCATCCAGAGCTCACCACTCACTTGTCCTCTAGTCTCGGCACCACATCCCAAACACTATTACGAACTATGGAGTCATACACCACCACCATGGCATCATCCCAAACCGACTGTTGCACTGCTTCCTCAAAGAATGATGGCTCTATCACAACACATTTGCTCATAAGATCCATGTATCCAGTGTACTTCTTAGGTGGCCTACTCTGCCTGCGTTGAGATGTGGGTGCTTCCACATTATCTCGTGTACCATGCAAGAATATGTCAGTCACATTAGTGCACTGTCTCCCTTCTCTGGAAGACTCTACCTGAGTAGATGTGTCCACTCTCAGATCCTTTAGATGTTGCTACTCCACATCAATCTAAGGCCCCTCAATCTTAGGAACCAAAATTTCCTCAACTGCATGTAGCTATAGCTCCATCTCAAGGGAAACTCGCATGGCCTTCTACTCATCAAACTTGACATCCCTGTGAACCACTGTCATCTTGATGATTGACAAGTACACCCGATAGTTCTGAGGTGTAGCAGTGTACCCCATAAATATCCCCAACTCTGCTATCAGCTCAAGCTTCTTCTGTGCATCTTTGGTCACACGGAAATATATCGATGACGCAAAACTCTTGAAGTGATCAACATTTGGCGTTTTACCAGAGAAAGCCTCCTCTGGTGTCCTCATCCCAATTATTTGATTCAGGCTTCTATTATCCAAATAGAACATTGTGTTGAATTCCTCAGCCCATAAGTGTAGTTGTAGGCCCTGATCATGCAACATCGCCCATGTTGCCCCTACAATGCTTCTGTTCTTCCTCTCGGCCACCCCATTCTGTTGTGGGTTATGGGTTGCCAACAACTCGCATTTAATCCCTTAATCTACACAAAATTTCTTAAACTCATTTGAGACATACTTACCACCATCATCACTCCTCAAAGATTTAACCTTCTTGCCCGAATCTTTCTCAACCAATGCTTTAAATTCACAAAACTTTGTGAAAGTTTAATCCTTCTTCTACATGAAAAGTTTCCAGCATTTATGAGAAAAGTAATCGACAAATATAAATACCTTTGTTTTGTCGTGGATGTTGTTGAGAATGGTCCCCACAAATCTAAATGGAATCAATCTAGAATAACCTCTACTTGACTATCTTTGTTGTGAAAGGCAGACTTGGTTTATTTTCCCAAAGTACACCCCTTGCATGTATCAACTTGGTCTAGTGTACCTTTGGGAAGACCAGTAGAGATATACTGCATGATCTTCAAATCCCCATGATCCAAGTGGCCCAATCTCCTATGCCACAACTCACCAACATCACAACTATGCACCATCTATGATTTTGTACTCAAAGCAACATAATCCTTCCCTCCAACTTATAGATATTCTTCACCTGAATCTCAATATTCTTTACCTGACCCATGGCTATGTGTTTAAGGAGCACCTTTCCTTTACTAACGACAACACCATGGCTTCTTTCCTCCAACATGGCAACTGATACTAAGTTCTTCTTGAACTTGGGCACATACATAACATCCCTCAAGGTGAGAGGAGCACCATGCTCCCTCTGAAGAGTAATCATGCCTAATCCTATAGAACTATACCTCTCTTCGTCACCCATCTTGATATGCATCCAGAGATCTTTCTCCTCCAAGTCACTGAACAACTCCTTGTCACTATTTATATGGGATGAAGCTCTAGTTTGAAGGTACCATACACTACCCATCATTAGTGAAAACATGCATGCAATGAGAGTAAAATACAATTTTAATTGAGAAGACAAAGCCTCACCTGCCACTCCTCCCGAGGAATTCTTCTTAGACTTCTTGAGTGGAAAATTTGTAGCAAAATGGCCTAAATCATGACAATCAAAGAACTTAACCTTTGACATGTCTTTCTTCTTACCTCCATGGAAAGAATCTGATTTGAGATGGGAAGCCTTCTCTTTTAGCTTCCTTACCTTACCTGATAATGCACAATTTTCCTCATCATTAGTCTTTGATGAGGAACCATCTCTAGTGTTCCTTCTGATCTCCTCCTACATCAAATCTGACCACAATATTTCCCAATCTGGTATCATTTCCCTTCCATTCACAGAGTCCTGATAGCTATTCCAACTCTTAGGAAGGCTTAAGAGAGATAGGCTCACCATATCATCCTCGACAACTTTTATTCCAACACTTCCAAGTTCATCTTTGTGGGTTGCGAACTTGGTCAAGTATTTTGTAATGGTCTTGCCTTTCTCCATCTTGATTTTTCCAAGTTCATCTTTCAGTGCCAACTTCCTATGATCACGATTTTTTTGGAAAAGGTATGTCAATGCTTTCCACATAGCATATGAGTTTCCTTCCCATGGAGACTCGAGATAATCTGGTCTCGAACTCACTCAAGAATTATCCACCTCGCCTTCACCACACACTTCTTCCATTTGGCCAGATATTTTTCATCTGATGATGGCCGCTTAGGAATGTCTTGATCAATGAATTCCTTCAAACCATTATCCTCCAACACGACCTCCATCCTATCTTTCCAGGCTATATAATGTAAGCTGCCTTCCAAGGCATACTCAAGCGCAAACTATAGAACGACATCTAGCTATCTTGAAGTATGTAATGAAAATTCAAATTTCCCCTGTAACACTGAACTCAAAAAGTTTGAAATCTCCTCTAGTATACTATCTTCAGCTCCAATACCATGAAGATATTCCTATAGGTTCACAAGCTCAAGCAATGTACTAAAGCGAAATACAAGAATCTACTTCTACTTTCAACCAGTGGAAGCCAATAGATCGATGAGAACAATATGAACAAGAAGAAGATAAATCAATGGCACATAACACTATAAGTTTATCCAGGGAAAATAACTTCTCAAAATCCTGCCTATTTGTATTGCATTAATCATATATATGAGTGAATATACAAAGCTTTTTCTCACAAGAGTAATTCCACACAAGTATGCTCAACTCTCTGCCTCACAAGCCCTCTCTTAGCCAAAACTTAGCCAGTTTCCACTTCCTATCAAGCCCCTATTTCCTTATGTAATTCCTAGGATGAATAGCCCATATTTAAGGGCATTTCATGCTTCCAAAACTGCACAATCCTAATTAGGTCCTCTTCTTGATTGCATGCATGATATTTACAACTCAGTAAATCATACAACAAATAGTACATTGTCCCTACACTCTAGTCTCAACTGGGTCTTTCTCAGAATTGACACGCATGAGTTTCTGATGAGAAAATATTCAATTAACTTGGGTAACACATGTGGATGCATGAATGCACCAACTGACTATTAATCTTCTAGTAGTTCCACAAATAGTTAGAACTAGTTTAACTGTCTATAACTCAGTCAAACTAAGTTATCTAATTACAACTCAAACAAACTCATCTTGGACCCTTGAAACTTATGGAGAACATATACATGACTACAGAAAGACTTCCAACTCGAAATTCCTAAGCTAATTAAGTTAATTAAACTTTAATTAACTATTTACAAGTTGTTATGAGAACAGAATTTTATTTTAATTCTTAGGTTAATGCGAGGACAAATTAAACTGGAATTTCTTGTTTCCATTTCTCAACAAGGTGGAGGGATCTGAGGAGCAAGAGAGGGAGTTATAGAGGGAGAAAGGTATCCATTTTTCACCATGAAAAAATAACTAGAAGGCCTAGGAGCAGAGAAAAATTTAGATGGTCCAACTGAGGAGAGGTTTAACACATGATCAAGAGTCAGGGCGGTGTGGAGGGGAGGATCAAGACATGATTCCAAGAACAGTAGAGAAGATGGAGAGGGAGAAAGGTAGTCAGATTGTGGAAGGTAGTAAGGTACGTCAGGTGATCTATAGCACGAGAGTTCAAGGAAGGCATGACTGGAAGCTAAAAAATATTCAAAGTTGGGAGGGTTAGGGTTTTCTAGGGCAGGTTCTAGCAAAACCCTAGAAACAATGACCAGATGAGCCAGTAGATCCTGAGCGATCAGTGGAGCCATAATAGTCTAGTGATGTGGAGGCTCTGTCTAGATGGGCACAGAGTCATAGGGATCTTTAGAATAATCAACAAGCTTCTTGTCCACCTCAATCAGCCGAAAGTGATGGTTGACCTATAGCTGAAATCCAAATGAGCGAACGTTGCCTCAACCATTGAAAAAGTCGCTCACCTGTTCCCCCAGGTGTTGTCGCGGATTTATATGAAGGCGGGGAGTGTTCTGCAGTAGTTCACTGGGCACAACATAGATGCATGGTAAACCATAATTGTAACCCCACAAGGGACATAGGATCAAAATCTATTGTGACTTCAGAGCGATCTTTTTTATCTGATCTCCCTCCGCACTATCACTTACCATTAATAGTAATATTATTAATATAAATTTCTAAATGAAATGAATTTTGTTATAATAATTATACTGTTTTTAGTCAATAATTGTTTTATATTAATTAATAGAAAATTTGTATTCTTAATGATTATTTAATATCACTACTATTTTTAATCAATTATTATAAATTTATATTAATAGAATTTTTTACTATTAAGAATTTATATAATAACTATTACTAATATATAAAATATAATATATTACAAATCACAAACATTGTTAATTTTGTTTGCTACACATATTTACATATATCAATTAATTAGTCATTGAAGTTAGTAAAAGAAAAAATATGAAGATAATGGAAATCAAATACTTGTTTACTTAAAACACCGAAACTTTATTTATGTACCTAAACTTTGTTTATTTTTATATGATCATTAATTAGTTGAGCCAAACAAATTAGCTTTATTTTTGTTCATTATAATATAGCTTGTAAATTTCTCGGAGGTGGGTGTTTAGGCATGCAGGTACTATGCAGCGACCTTGGGTTGGCAACTGGCGAGGCCACCTGGCCACCCACGCTTCCACTCAGAAGCATATACATAAAACCACCACCGATAATGGCACATTAATGAACTGCGCGGGTCGAGGCTTCATCAATTTGGTTTTTAAGATGGCCTCTTCAGGCTGTCTTCCCCCTGCTCTGCCTCCTCTAAACTTGAATTGTCTCCCTGCTGTTGCAAAGCTGACTGTAAGTCCTTATATTCCCATTGACCAATCATTCTTTGGCACTGCTCCTTCTCATCTTCGTCTGCTCAATTTTTCCCAAGTGAGCATGCCTTGTCTACGTCATCGAATGCGCTGCAGGAGGGGTAGTAGCAGAGGAAGATCGTCCCCCCTCCTTGTGCCTTCCTCTACTACTGCAGGTCCTCGACCTGTTGACGCTGCTCCCCAGCCTCCTACTATCTCTGTATCATCTCCGTGGCCCAGTCATTTTGCACAATTTCAATTTCGCTACATGCTGGAATGTCCCTGCATAATAACAACTATCTCGGTACCATTTGGAGAGGACCCACAAAACTCTGAAGACCGAGCCTACAATACTTAGCCGTAGAACCCCACCAATAAGAGAAAAGCCCTTGGAAGCAGCTCAAGGACGCATAGAAGCAGCGAAGCAGCACAGGGACACACAAAAGCAGCTTAAGGACACACCAATCCAAGCCGCTTCAAGAACATGGAAGAAACTCCGAGAGACAAACAGGATGCAAAAGATGACATGGAGGTGCACAAGTATCTGATAGTGGAAGAACCTCCTCCTCCTAATGACACCTAGCTGGTCAATGTTTTGCAGGTTCTGGGTTCCTAGCTCCCAATACCATGGGTCTATTTTGGTGTTTTTTTTTTATGCAATGTTGTTAATTTTGATGATTGTTAAAAAATTGTTCCACTCTAGCAATACAAGCTGTTACCCCTACGTGGCGAGCAAACTCTTATAGTTTTGGACTGGTTTCCGTGGTGCGCGCAGTCTCTTTCCAGTCTTTTGTTGTTAAACATGGCATAATTTGGGGCTTGATCTGCAAACATGGATGCCTCCTTGTACTACTTTTGTTACATTAATAGAATTAGTCTAATTTAGAAAAAAACAAATAATATAGCTTGTAAATAAGAACTTTAAAATTAATAACAATATGAGCCCACTATATTATAGCGATATATTAAAAAGGAAATTATAATGAATATTAATTAGCAAAACTCTAATATTGATTTTTCTTTATTAGTCTCTGCCATCGGGAAATGGCAGATTATAGTAATTGAAATGGCAAGATTTTACATTAATTTTAGTTGCTTATTATGTAAATGGCCGCAAATAACCAAAGTATCTAACACTTTATTGTATGTAATTTTTTTCCTTCTTATTTGGCCTCTTCCCGAGGCGAAGAGGCTAAACCATATCTTATAATTATCTGTTTCCTTTTCACTTTGAAGTTTAATGACAATTTCAAACTAATGCTAACATTAGTTTCGATGAAGAAATTTGTTTTAAAGCAATAATTTATGTGTGTGTTACTGTGTCCTCTACGAGCGTCCCCCTGCAAACCCTCCTCTCAACCATGACTCTAGAGGGAGGCTCTGAGCCTCCTTCCTCCCTCCCCCCTGAGCTCCTGGCCTTCAAGCAGCTGATGGGAAAATGCAGTAAGTGCCCAATTTTAGCCTCCCAGCAAAATTTTGTTAAGAAGATGGAAGCAATCCCGACCATCTCTCTCCCAGCTAAAGAGCCCTGTCGTGCTACCCTAAATCTTGCAGAAACAGGACTCATCGATCAATTCATAGGGTTATGTCCATCACCAAGAGCCATCAAATCATTGGTGCAATGGAACTGGATACTGGTAGTCTCAGAAGGAATAAAATGTCATTTCATCGATAAGGGTTAATTCGTTTTCATTTTTTACTGCATTGAATATAGGAACCTCATTTCTAGAAATGGGCCACACTTCATGGGACCCCAGGGCCTGTACCTAAACAAATGGACTCTAAACTTTGGTCTTGCCCAAGATGTTCCCTCGGTTTTTCCAGTCTGGGTGCACCTCCCACATTTTCCCTTGCACTGTTGGAGCTTGAAGAATTTAGAAACCATTGGAAACACCCTTGGAAAATACATTGACAGAGAAAACAGAAAGGGACAATACTCCTATGCCAGAATCTGTGATGAGGTAGATTTGGAATTTGGGCTTCTAGAAGTTATAAAACTAATAGTGGCAGAATGGTCACATGTGCAAGAACTGGATTACAAACAACTTCCCTTCAAGTGTAGGCACTACCATGGATACAGACACTTCGCAAGAAACTGTAAAAATAAAACTGAAGAAGAAGCAGAGAAAATCAAAGGAGACCAATGGACAACGATGCAAAAAACAACCTCATCAAAGTAGCAAAACAAACAGAGAGGGAAAGGGGCATAAGTGGGAACTAGTATGCCATCCACAGAACTACAGTCGGAAGGGGTAGCACCCTCAAGAACAAAACTTCCCTCAAATTCCTTTGCAGCTCTCAGCAGACAGGAAGAAACACCTATTATAAAGTGACGCAGAAAAACATACAAACCCCTCACTAATCGAGGAAGGAAACGCAAGGGCCTCTCCAACTCAAAATGATTCACCAGAGAGAGGATCCATGCCATCCTCTTATGTAGACATGATAAGAAGGAAGCCTCTGGAACTAATAGGATCATCGAAAGAGGAGACAATTGAAAGACCCTCGAAGTGGGCAGGGAGAAAATCCCTCAAGGAAGCAAGAGAAGAAGAAGCAGACAGGCAAACAATGCAAGGAAGTCAGTCCACTCTAGAAATGTCCATAAGTCGAAACAGTAGAGCACGGCCACCAAAGGGAGGCCTCTCCTCCATCACCCCAAATAAATAATGCATATAGTCTCTTGGAACTCTAGAGGCTTGGGGAACCAGATGAAGGCCACAACTGTTAAAGATCTCATGAAAATAGAAACCCCAGAGATCCTCATGCTCCAAGAGACAAAAATACAAGGGGAAGCCCTTCTTGAGTTAAGCAGAACGACTTGGAAGGCCAAAGTGCGATGGAAGCAAGCGCAAGGGAAACCTCAGGAGGACTAGCCATAGTCTGGATGGAGGATCTATTCCAGCTGGAGAATTCCTTCGAGACTCAACATTGGATTTACACAGAACTCAAACATAAAGCAAGTAAACTCACTCTTGCCTTGTTTAATCTTTATGTTCCTATGCTTTACCTTGAGAAAAAAGAGTGTTGGCAAACACTTATAGATTTTGTAGAATGTTATTCTCCCATGAACATTGTAATAGCAGGAGATCTAAACATCATTCTTGACCCAAAAGAAGAAAGAGGGGATAATAGTAGCAGAGACCCATTGCTACCCCTTGTGGAGGACATAATTCAGCAATGGGATCTTCTTGATCTTAAACCCAAAAAGGGGAGATACACTTGGACGAACAACAGAACAGGGGTAGCTCACGTCTCAGCGAGGCTTGACAGATTCCTAGTGAAGAGCACTCTTTTGATGTATAAGAGAATAATATCAACGAGAATCCTACCAAAGCTCACCTCGAACCATAAACCCATCCTCTTACAACTAGATGAGGAAGAAAACCTGGGGCCCATACCGTTTCTCTTCAACCCCTTGTGGATAGAGCAGGAAGGGTTCATGGAAGTCGTTGACAAGGCTTGGTCTACCTTGGTCACTGGGTCACCCAATTATGTTTGGGAGAAAAAACTAAAAGCAACCAAAGAGGCTCTGAAAGAGTGGGTCAAAATGCCTCCTAACACCTTCACCACAAATAGAAAAGAAATTGTCCAACAGTTAGCATATTTACAGTTGGAGATGGAGGATAAGGATGTAACCACACATGAATTGGAGAAAGAACAAGTAGCCCAACTTTCCTCTTTCAGCCCTTTCAGAAAAGAAGAAGAATTATCGAGGCTTAAGTCTAGAAGCCTATGGTTGCAAGTAGGTGACCAAAACACAAATTTCTTACATAGGCAATTCAGAACACTTCTCTCCCGGGATCACATCTCAAAAATCACCATAGTAGATGGGACAGTAGCCAAAGGTTTTTCCCAAGTTAAAGAAGCTATTGAAACTCACTTTCAGCAGTTATACTCAGAGGATGGAACAGGAGATGAGGTGATTTCTAATGACTTCCTCTCCCAGATCCCTTCCTTGGTCAATGAGGAGAATAATTCAAATATTATGAAGCCCTTCACTGAGGAAGAAATCAATAAGGTAATTTTGGACATGGAGCCTTACAAAGCCCCAGGCCCAGATGGTTTCTCAGCACACTTCTACAAAGCTTCTTGGACAATCATCAAATCTGACCTACTAAGAATGGCAAAGGCTTTCCAGAAAAAGGCTAAAGTGGGAGGTAGTACCAAATCCACCTTTCTCGCCCTAATATCAAAAGAAGTGAATATAGCTACCTTTGACAGATTTATACCCATTTCTCTATGTAATGTCTCTTACAAAATTCTTGCTAAATTGCTTGCAAATAGAATAAAACCTCTGCTATCTAAGCTCATTTCTCCCAGTCAAGGAGGGTTTGTAGTAGGAAGACATATTTTAGATAATGTGATACTTGTTCAAGAATCCATGCATTCCAGTCATCAGAGGAAGGAGCAAGGGATGTTGATCAATTTGGATATGACCAATGCCTTTGATCAGGTAAAACATTCATTCCTTTACAAAGTTCTACTTACCTTTGGATTCAACCCAGCTTTTGTGAATCTGATCAAGGCTTGCACTAACAAACCATGGATAGCCCCACTGGTTAATGTCTGACCTACCTCTTATTTCTAAGCTTCAAGGGGAATAAGCAAAGGATGCCTACTATCTCCCTTTTTGTACATAATAATGGCAAACACCCTGAGTAGGAAACTAAAAGCAGAAAGAAATGAAGGTACTCTCCCAGGCATCCGACCAATGAATGGATTAGAACCAATCAACCATGCATTGTTTGCAAATGATTCTCTTCTTTTGGGAGGATATCCCACTAGAATAGCGAAGGAATTCAATGGGACCCTGCAGAGCTTCTGTACCATTTCAGGAGCGCTCATTAATAATAGAAAAAGTGCAGTTTACAATTGGAACATAAAGGAGCAAACCGCACTTCGAATTGCTAGAATATTGGACTTTTTGGGCTATGCCTCCTGGGACAAAATTCAATACCTAGGGCTGCCTTTAACTCTAGGGGAAAACCAAGCCTCACTCTTGAATGAAGCCATCAACAAGATTAACACTAAGATAGCTGCTTGGGGTGAGTAGTGGCTTAGCTAGGGTGGCAAGCTAATCCTCATAAGGTCTATCCTTTCATCTCTCCCTAACTATCAAGCCTCCTTCCTCCTAGCCCCAAAGACAATCACGGATTAGATTTAACAGTTGCTCAAAAACTTCTTATGGCAGGGAGGCAAAGGAAATGAAAATAAATTTCACTTAGTAAGTTGGGACAAAGTGAAAAGGCCAAGGCTGGAAGGTGGTCTCCAGATTAGAGAGCCCGGACTGGAAAACATCACCTTATGTTGAAAAATCCTTTGGAAGCTCTACTCCAATAAACACCACCCAGTCAGCCAACTCCTCCGGAAGAAATACCTCAAAGGAGTCTCACTGAGAAATCTCCAAGTAGATAGACCTCCCAAAGGCACACTGCTCTAGAATATCTGCATAAAAGGGCTTTCCACCTTCCAAAACGCGCTCTACACGGTGCCTAGAAAAATAGCAAATATCATGATGTGGCAAGATAAGATCATTTGAAATTACCCCCTTGAACACATAGTGGAGTTAGCTGATCTCCATGACTAGCTCTCTCAACACGGATTGCACAGTCTAGCTAACATTTCTATCTAGGACAACCAAGGGAACTGGGAAGACTGGGTTTTCCACAACCTACGAGAACATCTATTACATCAAAAGCAACTTCTCTTGGATAAGCTAAAGGGCTCGACACTAGTTAACCTACATACACTGGATCTCCAGAGAGGGGGGAAGACAGGGGTCTACACCCCTGCGCTTGGCTTTGCAGCCTTACAACCCATGAAAAATCAAGTCCTCAAGCCTTCCATCTGGCAATGCACATGGGACACTTATGGTATTCCCAAGGTGAATTTCTTCACTTGGTTACTTATCCATAGGAAAGTGCTGACAGGATAAAATCTTGTCCACGGAGGCATTATAGGGTCCCACTGCTGCATTTTGTGTAGATCGACATCTGAAAATGTAGATCATCTCTTTGTAAGTTGCGCCTTTGCGCAATAAGTTTGGGCCTTCATCCTTCATGGCCTCAATGCACCCACCCCTATCTAGTGCGCAGTAGTGGAACTTTTCTCCACTTAGGCTGAAAGGTACCCTAGGGCCCTTAGAGAAAATTCTTTGTGGAATCAGATCTAGCACTCCATTCGTAAGTTTATTTGATGGAAACTTTGGCTCACTCAAAATAATTGGATATTCAACAATGTACCATCCTCTCCCTTGTCTTTGGTAGCCAAAGCTAAGGCGGCCCTGATGGAGGCTCTAGGGAACTACCCCAGTAAGTTAGATGACACTCTCATAACTAAAGAATGAAGATGGTTGGGTACCCTTCTCGCTTGAGTCAGCAAAGAAGTACCTACTCGTCCCATATTTAATCCTACTTGGTGCTTTAGAACACTAGATGCAAAGTTCCAAACCTGGTGAAGGAAGCAGGGCAAGGTAATCGTTTTCTTCGATGGTGGCTCTAAAGGCAACCCAGGGATCTCTGGTGATAGTGGAATGGTCTACTCTGAGGATGGCTAACATATAGATAGTTATAGCTGGGCTCTAGGACAGAGTACCAACGACCAGGACAAAATTCTAGAGCTTCTTAAAGGTTGACAGATTTCCCAGGAGCATGGTCACACAACTCTCTAGGTCTTTGGAGACTCAAAGCTCTTGATAAAGATAATAAACTCAGATGAGCACCTAAGCAATCCAACTCTCAACAACACTCTCCAGAGGTTGTGGTGCTTGCTGAGTTTATTTACCTCCTCCTCCTTCTTTCACATTCTCCGCACCTCAAATAAGGAGGCAGATATCAAAGTCAACGAGGGATGTTGTTTGACTGAGGGGTTTCTCAAAAAAAACTCAGATGAACCCATATGGACTGCCATTCCATAGCTTAACAGCGATGCACCAAGAAAAACATGCCCCGAGAACCCGTTGGATCTTAGTAATCAATAGTCCATATCCAGCATTAGATGAACCAATTAGAACTACTGGTATCAATCATTGGAGTAGATCGAGTGTCATTGCTCGTAAAAGAGCACATAAGTTAATGCAGTGGAAGGACAATTTTCTAGCCATGAGTGGTTTCTCGGGTGGCAATAGTAGTGGTAATTGGTATCGTAGCTCGGCTCTGATTCCACTAAGAGGAGGAAATGTAGCAGAGGGTGGGGAAACCGCTTTATCAGGCGGTTAACCCACAGGTGTGTTATCAACCCGAAACATATGGGAACCATCAGATCTAATCAAAATAGATCAACGGCGGAGATTCATCATGCAGGTTGGCAAATCAAGGATCGAGGTTTGCTAGAGACACGATCTTCTGCGATGGGCCCATGGGTGCAAACCCGATATGGTAAGGTGCTCGAGTTTAAAAAATGTTTGAAGTCCGAAATGAGAGAGAATCGTCGGATCTAACCAAAGTAGATCAACAAGGAAAGTTCATTTTACAAGTTAGCCGATCAGGATCAGGGTTTGGTAGAGCCAAGAGTGTTACGAAGGGTCGATGGCCGCGGACCCGAAGTGGTTATATACATGAGCCCAAAAAGTTTGAATTTCGATAGCTTAAATTGCATATCGGTCGTGGAGGAGAAGTACTGCAAAGAGAGCCGAGGAAGTGTCCCAATACCGATAAAGGTGGAACCTTGAATTGTGTACCAATATCATACTAAGGTGGAAAGGATTGCTTTGCAAAAATTCTCTTCATAAAGGTTTATAATAATTCAACATTAACGGAAGGCTTTATGAGTTATTCATATACATCCATTTTTAAAAGGCCTGAAAAGTATCTAGAGGCCTTAACTATCGTGGGTCAATCGCATCGCCAAAAGTCTGGGTCTTTGTCCCGATACCACTGATAGCTTTCCTCCAATGTGATTGCTCGGGACTCGCTAATCACTACTTTTTGTGTCATAAGGCACCTCTTTGTAGCCTTCAATCGCCGATGTGATGCACCTTTAAGTCTCAGAACTTTAAAGGAAAAATGTTAAGAGTAGAAAGGCACAATGATCTTAAAAATTCATTGTAATGTTGGTTAATTAGGCCACGACCCAACCATTGATCTATAATATATTAACCATTCTAGTTAAAAAAAAACATTAGTTTGGATGACATTTCATGGTTAGAAATTAAAAACATGGTCTATCTTATGAGGTTTCCAAAGTTGTAGTGTTTAAACACATGGCTGGTACATGTTTAAAACTTTGTGTTTAAAACTTTGTATTGGAATACACATGTCTATTACATGTTTAAAACTTTGTATGGAAGTACCTACTTGTCTAAAAATTTGCATGGGAGTACCCACTTGTTTGCATAGGAATTTAGGGAATTTATTTGGGGTTTATTTTGATGGTCTGCATTGCCTCACCTACTTTGCTACTGCAACAGGCCGCTGCATGCCTTGTTCATTGCCCCATCCTATTGCCCCACCTGCTTTGCTACTGCAACAACCCACTGTATGCCTTGTTCATTGCCCCATCCTATTGGGGCAACTACTTCATGCCTATGTTCATTGCCCCATCTTATTGGAACAACCAGCTTCATTCCTATGTTCATTGCCCCATCCTATCGTTATTGCACCATCTACACCATCTGCACTGGGAATAGAGGGAAGAACAATGGATAACCAATCCTGAAAGTAAGAAAAAACAACCAATCTTACTCATAAAAAACAACTAGCATCCTTTATTATGATTTCTGGCTTTTTGTATCTTTTCCTGTAGCTTTCAGTAATTCCATTAATAGCTATCTTTAGCTATGATTTACTCCAGAGTAAATTTTCATTGATGATTGAATGTGCAATTTTGTAATTCAAGATTCAGCATTTCCATTAATTCCATTTATAGCCTTTTTGGTTCAGCCAACTCTTCTTATCTTTGACCCCACCATCTCATCTTATCTTCACCAAGTAAACTATCAAACTATCAAAGATATTACAGGAAAGCCTGATAAAATATTAAACTTTTTGTATATCTCAATATAAAATAAGATTAGAAAAATATTTCAAAGACAATAACTCTTCGAAAACATAGAAAAACCAGTTCGACAAAGCAAAATATGAAGAAATTTCCATAATTAAGTGTCGGATTTGCTTAGCTACAACTATTACTGGCCATTAAGGGATTAGGAAGGCAACAGAGTTAAGGATCAAAAATCATTTCAGCAAAGCACAATTTATTGATGAACTAAGTCAATTATGAAACATCGCTCCTACAAACTACACACTGCAATTACCGTAGCCTAAGACTTAGCTAGCAAATCATCAGTGTGTCTCTGAGTCTTCAAATTCCTCTATTCTTAGCAAGAAACAGGGTCAACAAAAATAATTTGCATAATAAATCCAGAAGCGAGACCTACCTGCCATTGCATGGCTTTACTCGATCTCTCTGATTTCCTCGGTAGGCTACTTGAGGCACTCCATCAAGATATCTCTCACTTTGACACAATCATTAAGGTATTATTTTATTCTGCATTCCTATGCGTAATCTTGCAATTTGATTCTCTATATGTGAAATTAGTCTATGACCCAGTTGTTTTAGTAATCAATTAAATTATTGACCCAGTCAGAGCAACAGTTGTTCCATTGGACTACGTTGATCCAGGTTCTTCTATACAAAAAGTCGTTATTGAAACATCCGTTGATCAACGATAGTAGCAGTTTACCTAACAGCAGTAACAGAGGGAGAGGTCTCAAATAAAGTAGCAAAGCAAGCATCTAACAATAGTGGTTCCCTAACTCCAAACCCATAGGCTGCAGAACCATCCTTCCAGTTTGAAAATATCATTAGGCGTAGTGCTTCCCCGACCCCAAATTGACAAGCTGCAGAACCATCCTTCCTGTTCTTGTTGCATTTCTAAGGTGGCCAAATTTGACCATGAAAATATTTGCATGGAAAATATTCAAAATGTGGATGCATTCCAGCTCAATTAATAAATGTCATTGGAAGTGTTACTTGGTTATCTTGGTATTTGGACGTGTGTTCATATGCTAGCGAACAAAGGGCTCACCTCTATTCTGGCACACCTCTAATACATAAAAGGACCCTTTATATATAATACTGGAATCCGAAAACATTAATGGGCTACACTATTAGAAATGACTCGAAGAAAGTCAAACAATTGTTGCTGCATGAAATAAATCTATTTATTTTACTATAATAAGGGAAAAAATCTCTTTATTTTACCATAATAAAGGGAAAAAAAATCTACTTATTTTACCATAATAAAGGAAAAAATATCTTTAAGATATTAAACATGGTTCACATAACTATATATGAAATCATACAAAGTTCTTTCATTAAAATTCAATACTCTCAATTATGGATATTGTTGCAAGTACTTACGTGTCAAATTTAAGGATGTTTTTGCAGTTCCATAGGTGTGTAGTGTGAGATTTGCCACTTTTCACTATAGAACATGTACGTTTTGTTACAGGAATTTGTGAAATTATCAATTTCCTATAAAGTTATTTATTAAGATTTAAACAATGTGTTTCATGAATATTGTTGCAATTCTGTAGGTGTCAAATGTGGGATTTGAAACTTCGAGTGGCGTGAGGTTCTGATCACTTGCTAATTTAACCAAGTGTTAATGTTCATGGAAATCCAAGGACTACTGCTTTTGCAATTCTCAATGATGTAAGTGTATGAGAAGATTAAAATATAAATTAAAACAGGAACTACTTGCTTTCATTCACTATAAGTTAGAGCTTGCTTCTCACTAGCCTTACTTACTACTAGCTTTCAAGAGCATATTAACAACATCATTAAGTCTTAAAGTAGGCTCACTTGCTTGGGTCAGAGTGTAACCTATTATTTGGTCTCGGATAGCGGGCATCTCTTTGAGCTCAGGGGACTGCTTGCCTGTTTACCACATTCCCCAGATCCAATTATACATGACCTATCGTTGATACCCTGTACACAAAAGGCAGTTTTCATGCGTAAATAGTTCAATACATTACCGTGGAAGGAGGATGAGTTTTTTTGTGCCTGTTTCATTACCACGTGAATAGGAATTAGGTGGTAGTTCTTTGTGTTTGAACATTTCGACATGAACTGGAGGTATTCCATCCCGCCCTGGCTTACACTTCAAAACAAGAGAGTTGATCCCCTACCTTCTTTTTCTTCAAATAGCTGGTCACATTGGCTCATATACTCTTGCAGAGGAGCTTATACCCTTCCCTAACTAGTCCGGCCAGAGAGATGTTGGAACTTTTTTTTTTTTTTCTAATCATGTTATGTTCACTTTGAAAAGAAACATGAGGAACCTGTAGCTACAATTTCCTGCAAGGCAAGGACTTGTTGCTTGCAACACCTCTTGTTTCTTAGATTTCCTTCAGTTACACTTACATCTTCCTCTTCCTGACTTGGTGCAAACAACTACAACATACACATTTTCAAAAAGATATTTTCTCGTAGTGTACATTGAGTAACAAAACACTATTTTTTGTAACATACATCAAGATGGAATAAAACTTGCTCACAAAGCTATAGAAGTACCAATGATTCTGTAAGATGTTGACATTTCTCAATGTATGCTTAAAGAATATACTTTGACCAAAATTCTAATGTTGATGGAAATAAACACATATAAATTACATTATATAGGGGCATCAAATGCACATAAAGTACATTTCATTGGGCTAAGCCAAATTAGATGTCTTATACTAGAAGATGTTTTCCAATTAATATAGTGCTTCATCTAAATTTCAAAGTTAATTTATCTTTCTAATAAGACTTATTCGCGGTTGTATTAGACTTAAAAGTATAATAAAAATCCCTCTAATTTGATCCTAATTCTCTTTAATGACAAATACACCATATTTCTCCTTCACAAGAACACTACAGAAGCTAAGTAAGGTAAGTATAGAGTAGATAACTCGTCTAAGTTTTGATTTTGTAGTTATAAGTAAAGTAAAAAAAACATATATTTATTTCAATATTTGAAAGGCTTTGACATATTAAAAATATTTCCATTCTTAAAAAAAATTAGTAAACTTCATAATATATAATAGAAAAAAATAGATTAAAAAATATGCAGTATCCTAACCATTTTGGTTAATACTATAAGCATGTCTTGAAATTTTAAATTTCGGCTATCTAATTGAGAGAAAGTAAAGGCCAAATCCATCTGTACATTAAAGAACTTGTTTTAAAAAACTGAAATGTTCTAGCTAACATTAAAAAAATTGTATAACTAAGTTAATAAAAAAGAAAAATTGGAGAATGCTCCAAAATAAATTCATTATCACTGGAAAGTTGAGGCTCGAATCTCGAAACAAAACAGAAAGGCTTTAAAACCCTAAAAGATCCATTAATTATCTAAGGTTTTGGTTAAAGCATCTTAAGGGAGTTATAGTTATAGCATATTCGACGTAACTAATTTTGGGTAGTTATTAGTCCCTGCTTGGGACTATTAGCGATCGATCAATCGCTGACAATCAATTAATGACCAAAATTTTTTATGTTTCCCAAATTTTATCCAAAGTTTTCGATGGCAACTTAGCGTGCTAGACAATTTATCCAAAGTTTTCTTTTTTACCTCTTATTGGAAACTTCATGCGTATCGAGGGAAAAATACACCTGCAACGCTTTTCTTATCCAAAGTTTTGTAAATGAGTTTTTAACAAGTTTTTTTATGCAAAGTTTTTAAAATGGTGGTTTTCTTAACACGGTTTTCACATTATGTTTTTTTATGTTTGTCATTAAAAAGGCGGCAAGGAAGCAATAGACCATTTATGCCTTCCGTTACTATTCGCCATGCTAATACCCTAAAATATGTGACCTTAACTAAATAAAGGTGGCATTGCTACCCTGCCCATTGATCGAGCGTTGGATGCATGCAATGCACATGTCGATACCCCTAGGTGATGAACAAATGTTTGTATTTGTGTTAAGATATCCCCGATGTCTGTATTTTCTGCAGAGAGAGCCCGCAGTTCTTCTAGTTTCTCTTCAATGAAGAATATCAATTTTCTCTGGTATTAAATTGTTGCTTCCATTTTTTTTTCATATGCAATATTTCTTATGTCAAAATTCATATAGATATTATGTAATAATATGGCCTTACCGATGGTAAATTCTCCTCTGATAACCTGGACAAGAGGATTAAATTCTCTAAATTCATGTACAAGCTCCAAAATCTCATCACAGAAGTTCGGCAACTTCGAGTAAAATGAGGCTCCAATGCTCTTTTTGTTTTTTGCATACCTGAAATGTACGCAAATTTCACTAATTATGTTATTTGACAGGAAAAAGAGCAAAATACGAGGAGAGACTTGGAAATTCTCGTCCAGGTCTGTACAATTAGAGGTTCTGCGTAAATACTCTTTACTTCGGGTTATTTGTAGTAATTTAGGTGCTTCTTTTTAAGCTTTACCGTAATTTCACTGTGCTTTAATGCAGAAGCAGAGAAATGATGAAGCCGAGCAGCATAAAAAATGTGCAGCTCTTCATGCCGAAATAGCCGCAGCTGGCAAAGTCCGGTCGAATTTGGAAAGCAAGGTACGAAAAAGGTTCAATCTCTGTAGAGAAAATGGTAAAGAATGGGAAAAATTATAACTGAGGATTCATGTGTGAAAGAAGCTGGTTTAAAAATTCCATATATATATAACTACATTAGATAAATTTATACAGTTTATATAACGTTCTTTGTATGGTGTCTTAAAGAATGGAATAAAATGTAAGATCACGATCCTCGTAATTAGCAAGAAACGGAACTCTGTAAAGTGATTTTGCTGTGATGTTAGAAATTAGAGAGATATCTAAATTAGAAGTTTCAAAAATCATAGTACCGTACCTTGATTTGCTTGTAGCAGAGAGTGTCGAGCAGCTAATTCTCCAGAGTATGTTCAGAGCAGAGAGTGTGGAGCAGCTTCGGTGCACCTCAAGTAAGTAAAGAGACTGCTCAGGTTCCTTTACCCATATTCTAGTATTTTTTCTTGAAATCAAAGTGTTGTTACGCCGAAGCATACCTTATACTAGTTCCTGAGCCCCCTGTTGCCAAACCGAGCAGTCCCGTGTCGGGCACTGCTCCCGTGTCGAGCACCTATATGCGATGTCATTGCTGTTACCCCAAACTGCTCCACAGACACCTTCAGTACCAGCTGCTTGCTTCTTGAGTTCATCAATTGTTGTTACCCCGACCTACAATTACCCCGACCTTCGATTTCTAGAGCGAACCTCATGCCAAATTGGAAGCCAGGGAGTTGGTAAATCTGCTAATTTCTTGATCTTTTCAAATCCGCTCTAAGGGCTTGCTGTAGGTTGCTTTACGCTAATTTCTTGATCTTTTCAAATCTGCTCTAAGGGCTTGCTTTAGGTCGCTTTACATTGTTTTTAAGAGATGGGTTTCATTCCGCTGATCAAACTTGGGCACTCGATTCAACCTCGATAGCTGGATTGCTCCACCTTCTCCTTGTCACTCTCACGTCCTTTGCTTCGACTTGTTCATCAACATAATGTGATTATATGGCATTCATTTGTGATGAGTGTTGAACAAAAATGGTGAAATGCTTTAAAAGTATTACCTGCGCCAAACGTTTTACCAATCCCAAATCGGGCTTTAGGGTGTAAGCAGGCGGGTTGATGAGACAACATTGCTCGCTCACTATAACATTGCTTGCATTGCCAACGATATGGTATCTATGTTGTGCTCACACATTAAACAAAAAATTAAAAGAGATCACAACCTTCCACTTAGCTTCGAAAAACCGTACATGGATATCTGTAAACACCTCCTCTGTGGCAATTTTACGAGTATCATGGCCGCGCATGGCTTCATATGCTTTCCGACTCTTGCCACGACCTCTCAATTCGTGGCACCTCCGTGGGTCACGCACCTCAATCCCACTAACATTCAGATTTACCTATATGCTCTCGGATGTTAAATTTTCTATTATTTGACCTTTTTAAATTTCACAATTTTACTTTGCTACGAAATTTTTTATCATTTAATTTATTAGATAAACTTTCTAAATGACATATCTACCTTTTTTCCAAAATTGAGAAATGTATATGTATATATTAAAAAAGAAAGTTGTATCTGAGCTCACTGCCAATGTACATCAAAGGAGTTTTCTTGCCTAGATAAAACATGGTTAACTATTTCTGTAGAACTACCTAAGATTTTATGGAATGTCCCACCGATTTATAGTGCCAACTTCTTTTATCTCATTCCATACATCTTGCTTAAAATCTCCACATCCCTCTTTTATAATTCCATTTTTTCTAAAAGTTCTAGAATGTTGTATTATTTTAAAATTTTAAAATTTTCCTTTAACTTGAAAAATAAATATCAATATAAATTCATTTTATTTTAATTTAAATTTGTTCTATGAGTATTAAAG
>APFE030146766.1:123268-134375 GCA_000404065.3 Pinus taeda
CTCCAAGAGAGTGCTTTTCATATTCAAGTATCTTAGTATCGAAAGGGGGCTATTTTTTTCGTCCCAAGGTGTTTTGGGAATAGACCAACGTGTTTTGGGAATAGACCAATGCCTTGTTTCATTTTTAAGCTCATGAGAATCAGTTTTTATCTTTGTAATGTCCATTTTCTTCTTAGTTTTAGTCAAAAGAGAAATATAATTCTAGTTAGCAAGAGTCATGAGAATTAGTTCTTGTCTTTGAATGCTTATTTTCTTCATAGCTTTAGTCAAAACAAAAAGATAATTTTGGTTAACAAGATAATTTTGGTTAGCAAGAGTGGGGTTGATCACTTCTTTATAATATCTTAGTTTTTCTTTCTTAACTCCTTATCACAGTGTTTTTAATTTCATCCTTATTTTTCACTTCCTTAATATTATTAAGATTAGATATTCTTATTAATCTATGTAAAAATGATTTGATTTTTTTAATTAATTTTTAATTATTATTGTTATACAAATGGTTCAATTTTATATTAAATAAATATAAAATCTAACTTATGTAAATTTGTATCGATGGGTTATGTTATTTGATTTTGTTAATATTGTAGTAATGTTTTTTTTCTAATTTAGTCTACTTCTATATTCATACAAAAAAATTACAGCGAGGTCACTGCCTCGAAATTTCAAGCCAAGGATTTGGCAAAAAAACAAAGCTTGACTACCTTACTGTGGAACCAGGCTAGAGACCTTACATCAGAGTAATGAATACCAAGGGACGCCGAACAATTCAGAAGGACTCGAGACACTGACTCCTACAAGAACCGATAATTCCACAAACATAAACATAGACAGACCCCGACCTAAAACATTGACAGAAGCCCAAAACAGGTGTGAACACTGAGAATCAAAATGAGGGAGGATTTCGGCTTCAGTGGCCGAACCAAAAATCCAGAGGCGTTGACCAGTTCAATCTGCATCAGAGGATGATAGTTGTTCCTCAACAATTCTGCATCCAAATTGTCCTGAGTGTGTGGAGTCAGATGAGTGATCTACAGAACTAGAGGTCTCACCCCTCACATGCTCGCTTGGGCCAGCATTGGTTCCAGTGTGCAAAGAAGGCATTCCTCCAGAGGCATGGCGCTGGGTTGCAATTTGACTAGCCTGCCTATGGTCTACAGAAACCGCCTGATGAGAAGCTCCCATATCTGGTGCATTTTCACATTTTTCGACTCTCACCGAGACTACGAAGGTAGAGTTGGCCAGAGTACATGGAATACGGAAGCGGGTTGTGGGATGCACAGTGTGTCTACTGTCTCCGCCTTTGTCTTTCCCCCTACCCTTGCCTCTGCCGCGTCTGGTCACAGAGTGGGACGTTACATCATCCGAGGGATCCTGAGAAGTGGAAGGGTGCTGGAGGGAGGCGCACCCACGCGAACCACCGTGCCTGCTAACCAAACACATCCTTTCTCTAGGCATCTTGATGGGAGGAGGAATATTGCACAGAGAGTGGAGTGCAAAGAAACAGCAGAGAGGCGTATGTGCCGGGAGAGCCGAAGACTGAACCAAAACGAAGCTATAAGCACCGGGAGCCAGAATAGAATGTGGCTCGAAGGCTGTGAGAGCACACTTATCCCAACAGAGACAGACAATCTTGGAAGGGCGGATGATATGCACCAGAGCCGACAGACAGCCGGAGGACGAGAAATCCTGCCGAGAGTTGCTCTGAACATCAACACTACAAGAAGAGCAGAGCGCCATCGTGCTAAGAATCCAGAGCATGGACGGCAGTGTAAATGCTACCATAAATGCCTTTGTGCTGAGCCACGTGGCCATCCCAAAGCTTGTATATCTGGCGCGGTAGGGCTGCCACCTATCCACTTCACGCGCCTTCTGTAGACTATCCTGGCCATCAATCACCCGCATCCGGGATTAATATTGTAGTATTTAATTTTATTTATTTGACAATTTTTTTTGATTAAAAAAAATGAAATTATCAAATTAAGAATTATGATAATTAGTGTATTAATATTTTAACTTACTTTTGATTTCTCAAAATCTAACACTATAGTAAAAAACTCAAGTTTTCTCTTCATGGATGATCTAACAAGCCT
Source organism: Pinus taeda (assembly GCA_000404065.3). NCBI lineage: Eukaryota > Viridiplantae > Streptophyta > Pinopsida > Pinales > Pinaceae > Pinus > Pinus taeda. The sequence continues at coordinate 125,359 of APFE030146766.1, forward strand.
TTCAAACATCATTTATTTTTTCCAATATTATTAAATTGGTGAATTCAACTAAAATATGTTTGCACATAGTAATATAAAATGATATTTAATATTTTTCTAAACCTTTAACTCTAGTTTTATATAATTTATCATAGCTATCCTTCTATGGAAGGAAAATAAGCTATCCTCTAACAAATAATGATCATATAAAATTTGATAATATTAATAATTAATTATTAAAATATATTGAAATAAATTATTTTTAATTCAATTATTGCTAAGTGTAGTTTTTAACCAAATATATTTTATTATATAATTGATTATTATTAGATAATTATTTATATTAATGATAATATTAAAATTAAATATTTTATATTCAATATTCTGTAACAAGTTAGTTTTTAACTAAATCTAGAATATTTTAATAATTACTGCTTACTATTAATTGTTAGATAATATTTTCCTTCTTAGCTAATTTTCAAAGGATAAACACATTAGTTGGTTTACCAAATATATTTATTATATAAAGTTGAATATTATTAATAATTATTTTATATAAATAAATATTAAAATAAAATATTTTATATTTAATTATTCCTTAACAGCTAGTTTTTAATAAATATAGATATTTTAATAAATAATTCTTTACTATTATTCTTAAATAATATTTTCTTATTAACTGATTTTTTTAGAGGATGAACCGCATTAGTTGGTTCCATGACTGCATTCCAAAATATTTATATCTACAATATTAGGAAATTATTATTGTAATGATTAACCATCTAGAAAAGCTTCAAACATTTAATGATAATATAAAATTGGTTTAAGGAATATATATATATATATAATATATATATTATATATATAATATAATGAATCAGTTTATGTAGGGCCTCATGGATCTGACTTCAATATTTCTACTTGTGCCGGAGGGGTTTCCTTGCTACATTAAGGAGGAAACCCACTCTAATTTTAACATGGGTTGTTGAGGAGAGGGTATTTTGTCAACAAGCATAACAACATTGGAGTGGAATGACAACTGGCTACTTTCCTCGGCAGTGAACCAGAACCATGGACAGTCGAACCTTTGCCTTGCTTGTCTCCTGCTAGGATTTTAGAAGGGGAGGTAGATCCATGCTGATCTAAGGAATCCTGACCTGCTTTCCTTTCAGAGGAGCCCCTACCCTCGCCCTCTGCCATTGCAAGGAGTACGACCTATTTCTCTGACCATAGCATCGATTCAGAAGTCTATGAAGCTTGCAGAAGGAGCTGAGATAACAGTGACTATGGGAGCTGCGAAAAGTTTGTTTCGGTTTTGGGAAAAATACAGAATGGAGGTAATTAATGGCGGGATACAATAGAAAAGAGGCATGCCGATGTTCATTAATTAAGACAGGTAGTGTCAGGACCTGCGGTTCGTGCGACGAGCAGGGCAACTCCACCATGCGAAGTGCGTGTGAAACATGAAACGAAATGAACCTTGGGCGAGTTTATAAGCTGTTGGGTGAGATGAGGGGCCGGTCCATGAGTAGGGCGGGTCGACCATCCTCCGGGCGAGACAACACATTATGAACGAGTCGGCCAGGCGTTTGGTGTGTATCGGCTGGGTGACACAACCCGCCACCCGCCCGCATATATTGGAGGGCGTTTGGAGGCAAACAACGATGAATCATTCAATCAACAAGTTCGAACACGGAGTTCTGAAGTGCGTGGATGAGCCCGCACGATGGGCAGAACTCGGGCGTAAACTCATTCACAAAAATCGTTCGGACAGTCGTTCAGGAAACTTGTTCGGACAGTCGTTCGGGAAAATCGTTCGGACAGTCATTAAGAAAACTCGTTCGGACAATCGTTCAGAAAATCCGTTCGGAAATTCGTTCAAAAAAGTCGTTCAGAAAAGTCGTTCAGAAAAGTCGTTCAGGCAGGTCGTTCGGACAGTCGTTCAGGCAAGTCGTTCGGAAAGTCTTTCAGGCAGGTCGTTCAGGAAGGTCATTCGGAAAGTCGTTCAGGCAGGTTGTTCGGGAAGGTCGTTCAGGCAAGTCATTCGGGCAGATCATTCAGGCAGGTTGTTCGGGAGGTTGTTCAGGTAGGACTCGGGGGAGGTTGTTCGAGCGACCTGGGCGAGGCCGTGCGGCAACCCGGGTGAGGTCGTTCGGGCGAACCGGGTGAAGTCGTGTGGCGACCCGGGTGAAGTTGTACGACGACTTGGGCAAAGTTAAACGGGTGAACGGGTGGACATGCGGACGGGCGGCCAGGTGAGGGCACGCCGTGCACGATGGCATAGTGAAGTGTTGAGATTGTGAACGAAGGTGTGTCTCAGGCAGAGGCGCCCGTGTGTGGCAACTTGGAGGCGCGCCCGAGTTGGGAAAACAACACGATCATGCGACGAGGTGAACTAAGGGTTGGTGAGTCGTGCGGCGACCGTGCGAAGGTGCTGACGAGCTGGGCAACCGAGTTTTCCGAAGTTGTGAAAAATTGGCTGTGTAAATTTGGGGTTTCCAAAGATTTAACTTGTGCATTGTAAAAGTGAAGATTGTATAATATATTGATATTGGGCAGACTCATATTGCAGGGAGTTTCCCCTCCCTTTATACTATTGTGCATTTTTCTTGTACAATGTTGTTGATAATGAATGTGTATGGGTGTTCATTGGTATAAAGGATAACATAATTATACTTAGTTGAGAATCACAAACTAAGTTGGAGTAAGTGGATAGGTGTATTCCATCTGCACGAGTATTGTTAAAAAGAAAGTGTTCGGTGGTGCCGCACCTCATCGGTATGGTTGAAAGACTACCATAGGCTTGGGGGCATAACCGGTGGTATCAGAGCTCGTGAACAGGTTCAGGTGTTAAAGAATTGAAGCTGATACACAACTTGACAGTTGGTATCAGAGCTCGTGAAAAGTTTCGGGTGTTGAAGCATTGAAGCTGATACACAAATTGACAGTTGGTATCAGAGCAAGGTTGCTCATGACAAAGTGACAATGGAAGTAGGTACTTGCAGGTGAAGGAAGCTAGTTTCACATACAAGTGGAACAAGGGCCGGTTCATGGTTGCAGGGAACTGGATGAAGCTGGTCAAACGTGTTTAGTAGGGGTGAAGCTTAGTGCTTGGGCCAAGCTGAACGAAAAGACATGGCAGGTTTGGAAGGATGTGAAAGGAAGCTCTTGCTTACCTTATACAGGTTGAAGCGGATGAAAGAGGAGAATCCCCGGATTCGAGAGAAGCTTGCAGTCTTGGAAAGAATGTTGAAGACAAACTTCTTCAACTTGGATAGACAATGGAGCAAGATGAAGTTGCAGATTGTACTGACAATGAAGAGGAAGCCGTGATAGTTGAAGATGTTGCAGACATGATCATGATGGAGGATGAACTTGAGATTGATCAAGTTGGACCAGGATCGTGCAGTTTGTAGACATGTATGGATGAGGGTACTCTCATGGAGGAACCTCATGATGATGATGTAAGTACTATTGATACTTTTGTTTCACTTGAGCATTTGGTAGATGAACCGTATGCAGGAAAGGGAAAAAGCAATTTGCCGATGCTAGGGAGCATCTTACCATGGATGTTTATGATGAGATCTTGTATGGAGAAGCAAGGATTGTTGACTGTTGCAGGACTTGTTGGGGTTGTTTGTGACCTTATGGTAGAAGGTAAAAAGGCCTGTGACAAGGGTGGAACTTGATGATATTGTGGAGGAATGGGTCATGCTTTAGCCACATGGCTAAGTGTCCGACGTGACTCATGGACAGATTGAAGGGCACACACTTGAGTTTCTTGGGTGGACTTCTCATGGCCGAGACCAAGAGCAAGTCTTGGTGGAACCTTTGGTGGAGGAGCTATTATGGAGAGACTCATGTGATGATGATATGGTTGGGTGATTGAGCTCACTAGACCAAAGATTGCAGACTTGGATAGGGATGACCGATTGTTGTGATGGGTCTACTTGGGTGGTCTACATGGCAACTTATTCATGAACATCAGGTTGGAGACATGGAGCATGGAAGTCTTATGCAGGGACATTATGTGGGAGCACTTGTAGAGGTGTCAGTTATGGGCATCCAATGAGGAGTGCCAAGGCAGGAATGTTGTGCAGGTGGATTTGCTAGTGTGACATGGAGATGTTTTACTTATGAGCCGATGGAGAGGTTGTGCACCTATGTACAACAAGGCCATGGACTTGGATGGAGTTGTGAGAAGACTATGGGGCATTCTTACTACATGGAAAACTGAGGCATCTTGCAGAGACCTTCGGGCCGAGACTTGTATGCTTGCTGAGATGTTGGTTGGGGATGGCTTATGGAGCTCATGATGACATGAGATTGTTGTGACTTTTGGGGACTTCATATATGGTGGACTTAGAGGATCTGATGCATTGAGAAGCTGAGGTTAGAGACTTTGATGCAGGATGATGTGCATACTTTCAACTACATGTATGGGGATTGCTTGAAAGAGTGATTTGATGTAGAGGATCGATATGAGACACTTTGGAGTGATGGAGTTACGATGATGATGATGCCTTGGCGGCAACACTTGGGCATGGGTTGAGCCGAGACTCAACTACTTTGGACAACATGTTGCAGATGAGATAAGGATTACTTCATGGACTTGAGCATGGCTTACACTTATATGGATGGATTCTTGATCAAGTTGAGGATGTGACACAATGTTCAGAGAAACAGCTGATGGTGGCATGAGGATGTTCACTCTCATGGTTTGAGCATGACGGTTGGATTAGCTACCCAACTAGTTCAAACATGGGGACTAGTAGTGTATAGAGATGTGTTAGCATTGTGTTGGAGTATCATGGCAGCAGTTCACATGAGGATGACACATGATGAGGTCGACACGATATATTGCAGTGAGCATGTAGGTTGAGATGGGGGGGGCCAGCCTTCCATGATGGAGAGCAACATGTGGAGATTGTGACAGGGTGTTCGATGGTCATTGATTGAGATGATTTCCGATATATGACATACCGATGGGGTGTATACCTTGGTATGGTGATCTTGGTGACAAATGGTTGCCCGGATGAGATATTGTCGACGACGACAATGACTTCTAGTGCGGGAGGATGTCAGGACTTGTGGTTCGTGCGACGGGCAAGGCGACTCCACCGTGTGAAGTGCGTGTGAAACATGAAACGAAATGAAGCTTGGGTGAGTTTATAAGGTGTTGGGCGAGTTGAGGGGGCGGTCCCATGAGTTGGGCGGGCCGACCATCCTCCGGGCGAGAAAACACATTATGAACAAGTCGGTCGGGTGTTTGTTGTGGGTCGGCCGAGTGACACAACCGACCACCCGCCCATATATATTGGAGGGCATTTGGAGGCAAACGACCATCAATCATTCCATCAACAAGTTCGAACACGAAGTTTTGAAGTGCGTGGATGAGCCCGCATGATGGGCGAAACTCAGGTGTAAACTCGTTAAGAAAAGTCATTCGGATAGTCTTTCAGGAAAATCGTTCGGACAGTCGTTCGGGAAAATCATTTGAAGAGTCATTAAGAAAACTCGTTCAGAAAAGTCTTTCAGAAAGTTGTTCAGAAAAGTCGTTCAGAAAAGTCATTCAGAAAATTCGTTCAGGCAGGTCGTTGAGACAGTCATTCAGGCAGGTTGTTTGGACAGTCGTTCAAGCAGGTCGTTCAGGCAGGTCGTTCAGACAATCATTCAGGCAGGTCGTTCGAGTAGGCCGTTCGGGCAGGTCGTTAAGGCAGGTCGTTTGGGAGGTCGTTCAGGAAGGACTCGGGCGAGGTCTTTCGGGCGAGGCCGTGTGGCGACCTGGCTGAGGTCGTTTGGGCGAACCGGGTGAAGTCATGTGGCGACCCGTGTGAAGTCGTGCGGCGACTTGGGCGAAGTTAAACGGGTGAACAGGTGGACATGCGGACAGGCGGCCAGGTGAGGGCGCACCATGCACGACGAAACGGTGAAGTGTTGAGATTGTGAACAGAGGTGTGTCTCAGGAAGAGGTGCCCGTGTGTGGCGACTTGGAGGCACGCCCGAGTTGGGAAAACAGCACAATCGTGTGACGAGGTGAACGAAGGGTTGGTGAGTCGTGCGGAGGTGCCAACGAGCTAGGCAACCGAGTTTTCCGAAGTTGTGAAAAATTGGCTAAGTGTAAATTTGGAGTTTTCCAAGATTTAACTTGTGCATTGTAAAAGTGAAGATTGTATAATATATTGATATCAGACAGACTTATATTGCAGGGAGTTGCCCCTCCCTTTATATTGTTGTGCATTTCTCTTGTATATTGTTGTTGATAATGAATGTGTATGGGTGTTCATCGGTATAAAGGATAACATAATTATACTTCGTTGAGAATCACAAGCTAAGTAGGAGTAAGTGGATAGCCGTAGTCCATGTGCATGAGTATTGTTAAAATGAAAGTGTTCGGTGGTGCCGCACCTCGCCGGCACGGTTGAAAGACTACCGTAGGCTTGGGGGCATGACAGGTAGGGTGACAGGAGGAGATTGTCACGTATATGTGAATGAGATGAAGGGGATAGCAACAAGAGTTCGAGGATAGAACGCCTGATGAAAGACATTTATGTGAAGCCGCCAGATGGATGAGGACATCATGACAGGAGTCATTGGTGTCTGGTCTAAGTTAAAAGAGGCCCGTTTAACGTTTTGACACTCTGATTCATGTTTATTTACCAGTTTAAAATGTAAAGGAATTGTTATAAAATTTTCTTATTTTGAGAAATTATGAACTATGTTTTTTTTGTATAAATAATTTATATACTAATAATGTTTAATCATTAATAGTATGTATTTTTATTTTTTTTTTGTATAAAGATACATGTTTAAAATCATAGAGTTAAATTTTGGTAGTGAGATAGGATTTTTATTTTGTTTTTAAAGATAAGGGAGTTTTACCTAATTAATTTTTGTTTGAGATTATTATTATTTTATTATTATTATTATTATAAGCAGATTCTAGCTTATAGAAGAAATATTTTTTTTCATTGAAATTCATTAAAATTTGGTAATACAATTTTAATATTTTTTGTTTTTAAAATATATTTTTGAATGCATAGTTTATAAAGAAACTAATAGTTTTCACCGGAATCCACCAAAAAAAAAATTACTTATTAAAATACAATTTCAATATTTTTTGTTGTTTAAAATATATTTTTGAATGCGTAACTTATAAAGAAAATGATTTTTTTTTCAACTGAATTCACCAAAATCTTTTTTTACTCGTTAAAAATCTGACAATACAATTTCAATATTTTTTTGTTGTTTAAAATACATTCTTGAATACAATTCCACGATTTTTTTGTTGTTATTTAAAATACATATTTCAATATTTTTTGTTGTTTAATGTACATTTTTTAATACAATTTCAAGTTTTTTTTCTTGACAATACAATTTCAATATTTTTTGTCTTTTAAAATACATTCTTGAATACAATTTCAAGATTTTTTGTTGTTTAAAATAAATATTTCAATATTTTTTTTGTTTAAAATACATTTTTGAATACAATTTCAAGATTTTTTGTTGACATTTTTGAATGTGTAATTTATAGAGGAAATAACTTTGAGGAAATAACATTTTTCACGGGAATTCACCAAAAAAAAAAATTACTCATTAAAATATGGAAATACAATTTCAAGATCTTTTGTTGTTTAAAATATATTTTTGAATACAATTGTATTTACCATTTTTTGTTGTTTAAAATACATATACAATTTTACAATTTTTTGTTGTTTAAAATACGTATACAATTTTACAACTTTTTGTTGTTTAAAATACATTTTTGAGTGCGAAATAATTTTTTTCACCGGAATTCACCAAAATCTTTTTTTACTCATTAAATGTGGTAATATGATTTCAATATTTTTTGTTTTCACCGGAATTCACAAAAATCTTTTTTTACTCATTAAATGTGATAATCTGATTTCAATATTTTTTGTTGTTTAAAATACATTACCCTGAGTTATGGAGATTAAACAATTTAAAAACATGTTTTTTTTTTTAAATTCACGGGAATTCACCAAAATCTTTTTTTACTCATTTCAATATTTTTTTTTTTTTAAATACATTACCCTCTAATTATGGAGATTAAACAATTTAAACACAAGTTTTTAAAATTCTTGTTTTTGATTAAAATTAGATGTTTTGTTGATGATTAAACAATTCAAACACAAGTTTTTAAAATTCTTGTTTTTGATTAAAATAAAATGTTTTGTTGATGAGAGCTTCTAGATACCTGTGTGCCATGATTGATTGGGTGAACACTTCACATGATTGATTGGGTGAACACTTCATCGATCTCCAGGGAGAGGAAGCAAAATGATGGTAGGAAGAGTGTATGACCATAATATACACAGAATGATGAATTATTAAACTTATATAAAATATTATTTTAAGATTTAAAAACCTTAAATTAAATTATTTTATAATTAAAGGATTACGTAAGAAGACATATAGAGAGCAAAATGATGGCAGGAACACCCATCTTCTTCTAGATACCTATGTGCCATGATTGATTGGGTGAACACTTCACCCATCTTCAAGGGAGGAAGCAAAATGATGGTAGGAAGAGTGCATGACCATAATATATAGAGAATGATGAAATTATAAACCTTATATAAAATATTATTTTAATGATTAATAATTAAAATTAAACTATTTTATAATTAAAGGATTAAGATATGAGAGCAAAATGATGGAAGAAGTGTGCATGACCATAATATATAGAGAATGATGAAATTATAAACCTTATATAAAAGTTATTTTAATGATTAAAAATTAAAATTAAATTATTTTATAATTAAAGGAGTAAGATACTTGAATTATGCAGATTAAACAATTTAAACTCACGATTCTCAATACTTGTGTGCCTCATTGATTGGGTGAAGACCTCACCCATCTTCACGGGAGGAAGCAAAATGATGGTAGGAAGAGTGCATAACCATAATATATAGAGAATGATGAAATTATAAACCTTATATAAAAGATTATTTTAATGATTAAAAATTAAAATTAAATTATTTTATAATTAAAGGATTAAGATATGAGAGCAAAAT
>APFE030146771.1:0-10138 GCA_000404065.3 Pinus taeda
TTAATATATACAATTTATTAGTGTTAATTAATACTGTAGTTATATGTATCTGGATGGCAAGACGATGAAAAGAATCAGTCTTAACCAATCATAACTTTGAAACCACAAGTCAGAAAAAATAAATAAATAAATAAATTTATTTGTCGGAAAGCTAGTAAAGAATCAAAAGAAATGGAGCCATCAAAAATGAAAAAAAAAAAGGAAATCCAAATTTACTCAAAATAAAACAAACCAAAAAAAAATTAAGAATGATATTAGAAAAATTTATATAGAGGGCCTCCATAATTTTGGAAAAAATAAGAGGTGTTGAGATCTCAACAATTGGTGACACACGAGGTGAAATAGTTATCTCTAATTTATAAATAATAGGATTTAAATTTATAAAAAATGGAAAATATAAGTTTTTCACAATCCTCAAATATGACACCATTACCTATGGGTCCCATATAAAATCCATATAAAATAGATTATGTAATATGAGTTCCAAAATATAAATACTCAACATCAACTTAGTCTAGGATTTGTGAATTCAAACATAGGTAAATATTCATTTTAATACTTTATTTCTACTAATGGATAGAAGAGGCGAGGTTAGAGGGTTTTAAGAATAATATACAATTATTAAATGTAAAGTTATCTCTTTTTCCCGACATTACTTCATTGTTCGTGAGCGTCCATATATCCAAAATATTTATCAGTACAATAAAACTATAGCCTTATTGTTAGCAAGCATCCATAGCCCCAACGGGTTTACTTGTACTTCCCACACCTTTTGGTGATAAACTCTCTTATGTGCCCCTATTTTGATTTTCTTTGTTGGAAAATTTCATTTAGCAATTGGGTGTAGAGAACAAGGTAGTACAAGAGGTCTCTCTATTTAGAGAACGTAGATGTTATAATTGTTAAATATTATAATTCCATGAGCCTTCCCTACATATACCAATTTAAATTTTGTTCAAATGTGGAAGGAAAAGGGAGGGATTCAGGGAACATACTAGAGTAGATTCTTTCTTTTAAAAATGTGAACCATACTGTTTAGAACAAATTTAAGTGTTCCAACAAAGAATATGGGAAAATGTAGGGGAAAATCACAGTTCACAAGGATGATATTTTGGATAAATAAACACCCACTCTAATGATAGAGTATGGATTACCCATAACCACCATTTTTCATTGTATATGAAATGATTTCTATATATATTTTGAAAATATCACAAAATCCAATCAAAAGAAAAACAAGTGAAATCAAATGACTGCAAAGAGTGCAAACGTAAGACTAGGCTAATGTTGCAAAAACAAAAACTAAAGTAGGAATAATGAACATTTTCATACTACCTAGGAAAGGAAGAATACAAACATGAAAGCAAGGTAAGATATTAGTCATTAAAACATGAAAATCCAAACAAGGCAATATATGAAAATATATCTTAACATAATGAAAGAGTGTAAAGTCAATATGTGTTTTTTCCTTAATGTTGAGATCAATATTGGTTATGTTGTGAATGGCATGAAATAGAATAAACCTTCTATTCAGAAGAAAATCCTAACTTTAAGGAGTAGTTATGAGTAAAAGATGAAGTCTCATAAAGATGTCCCTTGTCTTGGAAATATATTTCTTTCAAGTTAAACCCTAATGATTATATGTTAAATATAAGACTTGCAATAAGTTTTGAAAATAAAATGAATCAGTTGTTGAATGAAAACAAGATAAAGGTACAAAGATTCCCTTATGTAACTAGCTGGAAACTTAAGAATCATCGCAACTACTTTGCCTAACTTGAAAGCATGCAAAGTAAACTAAGATATTTATAATCTAAACTAACAATAGAGTCAAACCTTTAGAGAAACTAATGAAAATCTATGAAACTAAAGCTCAAATTGTAAAATACTAAATAAATATGAAAAATAAAATAAAAATGAAAATTACTAGAAGTTGAAAGTAAAATTATGCAAAATTGCAACCTGGAGAATTACATTATGGTTTACCTTAGATATATCAATTCTCTCCAAATTTCATGTTTTAAAGAATTAATCTATTTTCATGATCAAGATTAAAGAGCGTGAAGAAGTCGCATCTTTATCAAAGTTCACATATGTCTATGATCACCATATTTATTGAACCTAAAGTAAAGCAAGTATCAAGCCTATAAAAGAGAGCTACCCATAAAGGAGATGGTTTTGTAACAAGTAATTCGATAAAATTTCTACGTTAATATTGTAAATACTTGAAACAGATTCTTTGAGAAAATAAAATTTTCATAAGCATACATTTCACTATTTTCCAACCTTTTCCCAAAAGTTAAGGTGGACTTTCTAAAATTATTTTCCCTTGATTATTCAACAACTACATTATTTTAGAAAATAAAAGAAAATCAAACTAGTTAAATTAAGCTACTTCTACTCTACCTTGAAAGAAAAACTATGCCTAAGTGAAATCATATTTCCAATGGACCAAGTCATATTCTTTTATTTTGTAGTGATATGTCCATTCGAAATTAGTAGTAGAAATAAAAATTTTACTAAACTATTAAAATAAAATTTTAACCTATTATATACATCTAGCTCTAATAAGTTCAACAAAATAAATTTATCTACAAGAAACTTCACTTTAAATGAATTCTCCAACCATATTCCAATTGGATCATATCACAAAAATTTGGATGAATATCTGCTAAATATTGGAGAAGATTCGAAGAAATAGATGATAATAGGTTAGGCTCAAATAATGTACCTTTAAATGTTGTGGCTTGTAAAAAATGTTAGTATTATGTACAAGAGAAAAATCATTATAAAAAATCTCCTTTCTAATTGATTTTTCTAAACAATTTTCAAATGAGCCATCAAAATCATAATGAAAATCTCATGAGTATCTCAAAAGATTTTCGAATGGGCAAGATAGCTGGAATGATTGGAATGACACACTCTCAAATGCTAAAGCTTGTGAAACGTTCATTTGAGAAAAAAGAATGTGTGCATAAGACATAAACATGAGTTGAAATTGAAAAACTTGAAATTTTTTATGTTCATAATCCAAGATTTAAAAATAATTATCTTCAATTAACACACTTGATGAGTTTTCAACACTTAAGTGCTCAAAATAATGCCACAAAATATCAAAAAATGAAATATAAAAGCGGTATATAAATAAGAAAAAAACCCATATTAAATGAAGGATGTACAATAAAATTTCATTGTCACTAAGGATGAACGAGAAAACTTGTTACTCTAGCTTATACTTGATGAAGCACAAAGATTGAAAGTGCTATTCCAATTTCTCTTCTTTTGTCACATATATAGGGAACAAAATATTGAAACAAATAAACTTTCGAAAGAGAGTTTGATATTAGACTTGGGAAAATAGATAATTGAAGAAATAGGAGAGAGTACCTATATTTTCTATGAACATGAGCACATTTGTAAAAACAAATATTTATGTTCTTATATACAAGGGGAAACTAAAAAAATCTAAAACTATAAATTTAAAATAAAAAACAACAATGGAAGAAAGTGACTTTTTTGAAATGGTTAAGACATTATAAACCATAACTTATATTTATGAGTGTACGATTTTTAATTATAAATAAAAATAACATATTTTATATATTTATATTATATATATATATAATATATATATTATATATATATATAAAAGATTTATTATAATATTCTATTCTATTTTATTTGAGAAGAAAATTTTTCTTGATATTTAAAGATGATTTAATTATAAAAGAAAAGAAAAGATATAATTAGTTGAAAATATAAATATAATAATAAATATTAATATTTTGTTAATTGTTTAACATTTTCTTAAATAATTTTTTATTTTGTAATATATTAAACTTTTTTTTTGTATTATTTTACTAGAATAATTAGAAAAATACAAAAATATCAACAAACATAGAAATTTTTTAAAACTAATTAATTAACCTATCACATAACATTCTCAAACAAAAACACCATAAATATCTTAAAATGGTTAATATAAATCATTAAAACACAATTTAACTCAAAATCAATAATAATAATAATAATAATATTTTTCTTACATGTAATATCCTAACCATATCCTAACCATAGTGTAATGTGTGGGATTTTCCACCAATTTAACCCCACAAGATATATGTGTGCGCTCTTGTCAATTTTCCAAATGTTACTTTGTCACGTGCATTAATTGTGTGGTCATATTTCTGCATTTTTTAATATAAATAAAATTAAGATTTTTTTAAATAAAAAATAAACTAAATTTATGAAATGAGTTTATAAATATTTGCTTAATTATTAACTTCAGATATAAATTTAATATTAAAAAAAAAAACTAATTATTTATTTATTTATACATACCAATATTTTTTTATTTTAATGATAAATATTAAAAGTTTAATTTTATTTAATTTATTAATACCAAAAAAACAATTAACCTAATCGAAAAAAAAAACCAATTATTCTTGGCTAATTAATTAACCAAATACATAATACTGTAAAAAACTTATAAATATACAACTTTAAATACTTATAGATATAAAACTTTAAATAGTTAATACAAATTCGTCAAAAATACATTTAACTCACAATCATATATGGATTAATATATAAACCACACATGTCTAATAACAATAACATTATTCCTAATATTTTTCATCAATTTGACCTCCACATGGAATAATAATCTAGGCATAGTGTTAATTTGTGGTGTTGTACATTTCCGTGCTGCTCCTTTCGTTAAGTGCATGTATCAGGTGGTTATGTTTCGGCATCATGATGATATCCCTTGCTACTTTGTTCAACAAAACCATAGTCAACAATAATTTCCAAAAGAAACAATGTCACATATTGCGGTAAAACAGGATATAAATCTCTAGATCACAAACAGAGCGACAAATTTAACATAAACACAATTATCACAAACATTAACACAGCGTCACAAATTTGACAAAAATTCAGGTATAATGCCGTAAACGAATGAAAAGGAGCATACCTGCTTAAACAGAGGGTGACAAATCTGATATCGATACAAGTATACAGCTATTCTTATTTCCAATCCCATAGAAAAGTTATTGCGCCTGACATGTGCTGGAGATAGCCCCATATAACACAGTTTTTTTTTCTCTAGTCATCACCTCGCGCGTGTTATTTTTGGTTATCTCCGGCGCATGTCAGGGCACAGTAACTTTTCTATGGGGTTGGAAATAGGAATCGCCCAAGTATACCAAGTTTAAAGTAGAAAATGAATTAAATGGACAGTGACAAAGGATTATTTAATTATTCTTATTTTTGAGGTTTTCCATTGAATTTAGCTCAATTTAGCAATTAAGAAAAAAACTTGTATTTGAATTGATAAAATTTACAGGTTAAAGTTGTGATTTCCACACATTTGACACAAATACAATTATACAAGATTTAAGTTAAAAAAAAACAAAACTGATTGTGACGAAGCATTGTTTATTTTTTTTTATTTTTAAGAATTTGGATTAACCATTTAGGTAAACCATTTTTAATAAAATTTATATAAATTTTTTTTTTTTTGTTATTTAAAATTTATTTTTAAATATATAAATAAATTAAGGTACTGTTAAAAATCTGAAGCATTTAGAATTTTCCAAAGTTTATAATTTAATTTGTGATTCTAATGACACGATTTTGATAAATTTCTTAAAAATCTCAAAAACTTATAACAATTGGACTATCGACTATAGGGCCTAATTTATGAAAAAGATGTGATTTGCTGAAAAATATGAATATATATTAAATAAATTACATTCTCTAAATTTACTAAATCATGTTATTTTATTTTGTTGTTTAAAATATATTTTTAAATATATGAATAAATTCAGCACTGTAAAAAAACTCAAAAACCCTTGAATTTAACAAAGTCCATAAATTAAATTTGTGATTTCTATCAATATTAGATTTTATATCAATACAAATAGTCAAACTTAAATTTTATTAAAGTTTTTATTTAAAATCTATAAAAAAAAAAAAAAAAATTAACTTCAATTTATTTTTGTTATTTAAAATCTATTTTTAAATATATAAAAAAAATTATGGGGTGGCAGCATGCATGGGAAGTGTGGGCTCTTAATCTCCTCGTGTTAAGGGCTCATTGAACCAAGCAACTATTTGTTTTGTGTTGGGTTTTGGTTCTTGGTAGAGAGTGAAGGCTCTCGATAAGCGTATTCTTGTTTGCAAGGAAGGCCAAGCGGGTCTTCTTCTTGGATGCAACTAATCCTCTCAGGTTCATGGCTTCCTCTGACGGGCATGTACTTCTCTTTATTGCCCCTCTCTGATCGTGGTCTGCATACTCTTCTAGTTTCCTTCGAAACCTAAATGACAATCTCTGCAATATGATACTTGTGAGGAATGGGAATCAATGTTTGGCAAATTGGAAAGTTCATGTGGTCTTGTCTTATGTAATCTCTATTTTTTCTATGCATGTATTTGCCTTCTTTGGCATTCTTCTGTCTCAAATGGTAATGTATTGTCGATCTCTTGTTTGGAGTCTTTTCGTGGATGAGCGTATGTTCATCGATGCTAGTTATATTATTGAATTATTGGTCTTGAGCAGGGAAATGAGTCTGAATTCCCTACTTTTGAGCTATCGCATTTATTGTGTGGATTTTACTGAAATTGGGCTCGGGTAGTTGGTCTCTGGAGCCTTCTTCCTGAGGTAGTAGACTTACCTTATCTTATCTTTGTATATCAAGTCACTTGGGCTTGAGGAGCCAAAATGCAGTACATTGCGTCAATGGTGGTCGTTCCATTTGATCCTTAGTTTCTTTAAAAGGCTCAAGCCTAACACATTCTGCATCTTGCTTTCATGCTATGCTATTCTGTAAAGTCTTCAAAGTCTTTATAAGTACCGTGACTACAAGAAAAAAATTTGGTTATGGATCGTGGTTTCTTTTGGTTGGTCGATAGCTTGTGGCTCTGTTATTTGGTTGAAAAATCATATGGCTCATCCATCCCGCGGTGTGAGTTCTTCCGAAAGAGGTGGCCAAGGCTGCAGTCAACAGTGAGCAAAACGAGGAGGCATTGGTCCATCCTCACACTGAAAACCGAGAAGTGGTCATAAAACTGATGCTCAAATCTTTAGGGAGGCAACCTAGGCCTATCATACAGGGACTCCAACCCAAGTTAAGAAATTGATTTCAACATGGGAAGTTGAATCAAATCAACGGGTAGAAGTAGAAGTTCATATAGAATACGAGAACGACTTAGTCCCTGACCCGGGACATACCAGAGGCCACACCACACAATATAAACAAACTATCCATCTCTATTGGATTATGAAAAGTATTGTGGCCAGAGCTATCATGACCTCTCCAACAAGCTCTGTCAAATCTAATCCAGGTTTTCAACAAATTCAAAAAGAATTTCAACTCATCCAATTCCAAATTCAACAGAAGAATATTCGTCTTGGCCCCATTGAAAAACACATTCTGTGTCTTCCTTGGTTTGAATTACCAAGTTCCAATGCAAAGTACCCCTATGATGAGTAGTAGTTTTCTTAGTTATGTCATTTCTTGTTCTTTTTTAATTTTCTATGATGTATATGTTGACTAGTTATCTATACTATACCTACTTAGTTCATAGATGATTTCCAAACATTCAATCCTATACAGACTCAAAGTATTTCATTTTTAGATGGTATATAATGTTTTTCATTGGCAAAACAGGCATAGTTTCCCAACAAGTAAATTGAAGTCAGTGAACGTCTTAACTATAGTTGTAACTTTATTTCTATGAGAATGAATGAATGAAAAAGTCCTCCCAAACTTACAATATATATATAAACAAAATTAACACTCTAAAACTTCTGGAAACACTTTTAATATAATATACTTACCTTAAAAATTAATCTCAAGAATTTCCCACGCCTAGAATCATTCTAGCCTCTGATTAACGAGTGAATGTTTAGCCTTTGAAACCTTGGAATAGGTTAAGAATTTGAATCACTCAACGTTCACAAATTAAATTTGTAATTTTAATATTTAAGAGTTTGGTCAAATTTCAGTAAAACGTCCAAAATTTTTAATATTTAAGAGTTTGGTCAAATTTCAGTAAAACGTCCAAAATTTATAGCAGTTAGACTACAGCAGCGCCGGGTACAATCTATGAAAGGTATGTGATTCGCTAGAAATATGTGTCTGTGTTGAATACGTTACGTTACATTTTCTTAATTCTTAATTTCCAGTTTAGTACTGGGCAGAGATGATGCATTATGCAATATGAACTTTTCATAAATAAAAGAGTGTTTTTCTGCACCGTCCTTCCGCGTCCCATGGAGTCTTAGCGGTTTTTTCCTTGCTGCAAATGTTGTGCTCCTAAGGGAACTTTTTCCGTTTACTTATGTCAGATTCTAGCATGGAAGCTTCTCAGTTAAACTACTTCATCATATATATATTTAAAAGTTAAAGACCCTTACTACATTATAAATATTTATAATGATTCTATAATTTTATTTAAATTTAATTTAATAAATGCATAAAAAATTAATCCATATAATAAACATTCCATAAATAATAAATGTTTTTTTTTAACTGTGCATATTTTACTTATAGATATTATCAGTTGTAAATAGGAATTGTTACAATATGCATTTTTTCATTCTATGATCAAATATTTTATTAATATTTTATTTTAATTTATTTATAATATTTTTTAATTAAATCTAAAAGAAAAAATTATGATTACTTCTGAGATTATCTAAACCATTTATCACATTTAATATATATTAAAATATAAATAATAGCTAAATTGCGATTCATTTTACATATAAATTGAAATAATAATTTTGTAACCACATTTAAATTTAGTTAATAACCACTTAAAAACTTAATACTTACAATATTCACCCTTATTTTACCATGGATATTATTAATTTTGTTACAATATCAAGGGTCAATACCATTTATAAATATATATTTCTTAATTTAATATTATGACATTTTTTGCTAACCTCTGTGAAATTATTGCGGCGGTGATCCCAATGTAGGGTAGATGTGTTAGTGTAATGTAAGAAAAACTGTGGAAATTTTTAGATGTTGACTTAATATGTTGAATTTATAAAATGTAAAGGATTTGTAAACATGGTAGTCTAATACAGCAGGGTTTTTGTACATCATCGATGAAATTTGAAGGTTTTGGGTGCCCCAAAGGTTTTTGATGGTGTTGAATCTATTTCCACCATCAAAAACATGATTCAAACACTAGTGGCACAAGAATTTTTTGAATTTTTTTTTGCTATATTCCAACCATTTTTTTGCTGTCTAGGAAATTCCTCTGCACCTGTAAACACTTCCCTAAACACAGTAGTCTAGCAAGACTACTTTTTTTCCCTGAAAAACATGCAAATTCTAGTAAAATTTTGATAAAATCGTGGAGGGGTTTGTAAATCTAGGTTCCCTACATTTCCCTAAAAGCAGTAGCCTAGCAAAACTACGTTTTCCCCTCAAAATCATGCAAATTCTAGCAAAATTTTGATAAAATCGGGGAGGGTTTTTCTAAATCTAGGTTACACCTGTCAAACTTCAAGGTTTTGGGTGCCCCGCCCACCAGGCAATTCCTCCCCCTAGTAGACACTTCTTTTGTAAACATTTAATAACAAGTTAAAAATAACATAGAACCTAGTAAAAAAGGAGATGTTGTAGTATCCCTAGAAAAATTAAAAATAACAATAATAATGAAATTCAATTTGTTATGTTGTGATTTTGTTATAAAATAAGATAATATGCATATCACATTAAAATATATGACATATAAGTAACTATAAGTTAAGAACATTTTATCTTATAAATTAAAATAATGGTTTGTGACCATATTTAAATTTAATTATTAAACACATAAAGACTTTAATACTTATAATAATACTTTAATACTCATATAACATATTTTTAAAACCATGGGTCTGGGTCAAATTATTTAAAATAAAATAAAATATTATATATAATTATTAATATAATAATAAATAATTATATATATTAATAATATTTAATAATTAAACAAGGTTAAATTCATCTTAATAGTAAATTTATTAAGCTTTGAGAAGAATAAAATCTCTAGACCTGCAAACATTTCTTCAAATTTTTCACTCAAAAAAAAAATTGCATCAAAAATTTGATAACCTCCAAAATTCTAAAAA
>APFE030146798.1:28813-42822 GCA_000404065.3 Pinus taeda
ACCTGGCTCTGATACCAATTGTTGGAAATAATACTGAGAGGGGGGGTGAATCAGTATTATCAAATTCTTTTCAATATGCCTTCATTAATTTATTGATTATTAACTTGTATATAATAATGAGCATGAAACAAGAAAAACAGATAGTCACACCAAAGAACACCAGATATAAGGTGGAAACCCAATGTGGGTGAAAACCACCTGCTGCAATATGTCTCTATCTTCTTTCAATTAGAAACTTCTTTTACAATGATTTTGTACTGGTGCAATCATTTACCAGTACGCAGGCTGCAACCTGCAGAGAGCTACAACTCTCTCTCGTTTCCAGTCTCTCTTGGAAGGGAGCTACAACCCCCTTTTTCTCTTTTACTTCTTTAAGGACCACGTTTCATAAATTTTCAAACTGGATCCATGAACATCAAATAATCATCAAGTACATAAGAATTACCCAATCTCCTTATACAATAAACCAATGAATCACCCAACTCTTCAAAATGCTGTAAATAGAAATGAAGTTCCAGAAATATAAACCCAGAACTCTGCTGCAATAGATAAAGGACAATCAACAATAGTTTCAAGATAAGACTGCAACTTCACCAACAGGGGCCTGCGTATATCCGCAACTCTTCTGAGACTGAACTGTAGAGATCCGCACAAGTTGTTCTTCTGTTCTACGTACTTTTCTTTAGATCTGCACCTTTTCTTTTGACATACTGCGTACACACGCATTGTGCCTTCTTCTCACCTGCGTACCTCGTGCTTCGCCCTTTTCTGTACTGCGTGTGCCCTGCACTGTGCCCTCTCCTGTGCTGCATACCCCGCGCTGCACCTTTGGTTTCGCAGCGTACTCCCGCACTGAGCCTTTTACTGAGCAGCGTATCCCCGCACTGCACCTATGGATCACCTATGGACTTCTAATTAGGGCCAAATTTATAGTCCTCCAATGTGCCACAGTCAGTCAGATCCACAGATCTGATTATGCGCCCGAGAGATCACGACTTCATAGATTTACCTTCAAATTTACTTTTATTTAGATCAAGCATTTTACATTGACAACCCAATATTTCAGATCTTAAGATATTCAATTGAAAAGATACCTCAGCCAAGTGATCTCCTTCCCTATTTATAGTCAAGCCCTTATTCACACCATGGGACAAAACCATCAATAACCAATACAAGGGATCCAAATCGGGGCTAAAATAGATCCTATACCATGGGCCAAAACCATAGCATTAGAAAAAGCAGGCTGAATACCACGGGCCAAACATAAGAAACCCCACGTGAGTGCGCTTCACTGCCTTGAAGTGAGTGAACTGGGGTTCCACACCTACTGAACGGGTAACCTGCAGGTATGACCGCACCTCCTGCACGGTGAACCTGCGGGTCCGCACCTTTTGAACCATTCACCTGCGAGCCTCTTAATTTCCATCATTTTGAGAGCCTGAATAGACCATTGCCACTTGAGTGAGTTTCCATCAAGTACAACACCTATATCATAATGCCAACACATCTCATCAAGTGGAAGAACTTATCCGATGAAGATTCCAATAGGAAGATGAAAATTTTATAAAGAAGCATTGAAAACTAGTTAAGCATTGAGGACAATGCTTTTCGGAAGGAGAGGTGCAAGTTAGGTCCCTATAATACTGGTCATTCCCCCATTACTATTGTCATTGTAGCCCTTATTGTTATTATTGTGCCCCTATTATGCCCATATTATTATTAGTGTGCGCTATAGAAACGCACTATTGTTATTGTTGTGCCCTTATGTTATTACTGTTATGTTAGCTTGACTATATTATGACCCCTTAGACTCCAATATATAGAAGGGAGGTTTAGTCATTTATATCATCCAAGAATTGTTCATTTGTGTAATGTAAAGGAGGTTGCCTCCTCAAAGAGGCTGAATTCTAAGGTGTTGATCTATCTTTTCTATCTTTTTGTGAGCTGGTTTCATAATAGAAATACCTACAGGGTTGTTGACCATCCCTTGACCTTCTATAGAACCTATGCCTAAAATGGTCAAAGGACCTTTATGGCATGCATGATATAATTGAAAAGTTGTTGATATCTAGAGCATAGTTGATGACTTCACATAATCACCTTCAACTATGTCAGCATTAGAGGTCATATAGACATGCCAAATCTAATGGAAAGCCTTACTTTTTTCTCTAGGAACAATGGACCCAACCGATTCATGCCTAATGGTCTTCGGCTTGGATAAAGCTACCCCATGGCTACCATTAGTCATTTCTTTCCAAATTCCATTTTAAGTCCAAAACATGAACATTCATCATTGAATTGTTGATGAAGGGGCCCCCACATGTATCATGTCCAAATATGTTTGGCAGAAACTAGGACCCCCCGAAGTCAAGCCTTATGGCATCATACTTAGATCATACGACACGTGACCTTCTTCTCTCATTGGCCTGTACCCCAACATGCCAGTTAAGTTGGGTAGGAAAGTTGTGTTAATAGATATCAAAGTACTAGATGCCCAGTTGGATTACAATATCCAACTAGGCATAAGATACATGTACAAGATGTTAGAAGTTCCCTCATCATTGTCAGGATAATGATGTTCCCCCATGATGAAAAAATCATTACACATTATTAAATCACATATTATGAGAAGATGGCCTTACATGTACCTGGTGGTGTGTTACCATCATTATCATCTTCTCATGAATTGATCACTACCTACACTGATCTCAGCCCTGGCTATTTTAAGCCATCAACACTCCTAGGGACATTCCCAAGAGACCCTCCAGTGATGGAGGAAATTTCTCCAAACACTAGAGCACCAGTGTCCATGATGACCTCATCAAACACCCCCCAAACTCAAGAACCAATTATGTACTCTAACAACAACATTTCTATCGATTTGACTTTCCTACCAAATTACATCACTCATACACCCTTCTTATATCCCCCACTTAATTTTGTCTCACACCAATTCATCGAAGCACTTTTGTTGTGCCATATGGCTCTCACGATACCATTCTAGTAGTTGGCCCCACAGGACATGTCAGCAAGCACAGGTATCACTACAATAGGTGTCAGTCTTATTCCTCCTCAGGATAGCACGAAACCACAAACAACACCTACTCAATTAGTGCCACACAAAAATTAGTTCCTGCACCGACAACAATTGATGGAAAAAAAAGGGATATGCAAAAATGTTAAAAGGAGGAAGGAACAAACACTCCCTCCTCTAGGGTCCCTCAACCCTATGCATTTTGTGAAATAGTGGGGCACCCCACTAATAGGTGCCCTGAGTTAAATGATATCAAAGCTCTTTTACATGCCCCAAAACAACTAGTGAACCCTCCTCCCTTGCCTAAAGAAAATAGCAAACCCATGCATCTTAAGGCGTTGTACACCAACCACGCATGCACCGTCTACATAGAGTATGGGAATTGCAATCATCATTTCCCGAAAATACCTCGATATCAGGATGCGTTAGGTGCACTCGCTCAATATAATACCCCATTAATCTCAACAGAGAATGCATCCAAAAGCATTTTTTGTGTTGTAAGGGAAGAAGGTTCTTAGAGTTATCCCTCATCTGGTCCATTAACCTCCTACCATGATCAAAGGCAACCTGATCCAACAACCACCCTACCATCACCCACTTGTGTGTTGTATGACGTACCAGATAAGTTGATCAATCAATGCCCTAAATTAAGGGCATTTAACCAAATTATCTAGTTTCTCACATTGCTCAAAGAATTAGACCAAGGCACAAACGTCACACTTGCCATATTTGTACATAAAACCATCATGTGTAACACTTCCCCCACCTTTCTTGATTCCTTTATTTGTTAGGATTCACGCGATGATTCATCACTGGTAATTGCAATTTAGTTGGATCAAATACGAAAACATCAAATATTTCACCACCATCAAGGAATGAAGCATCTAGGTTTACTCTATGTGTGTTTGAGGAGAAATGGTTGGCAACAACAAATAAAGGCCCTCACTACCATGAATATAGATCATGCAAAAAACTTATCTAAGGCCATATAGAAAAGGAGATCACCCCTCACATGTGCCCTATGTGATAAACCCAACCATTTGGTGAATGAATTTTGTGAATTAAGTAAGTTCAATGACATATTCTGCTTAGTGGTCCAAATTCAAAAAAAGAATCTCTCTAATCAAGAGAAAATGGCAGACTGTTGTTGTTGCATCTGCTCTCAATTCCACCATACAAGGAATTGTCAGTACCTTCCATGTTTTTACGTAGAAAGAGAAACACTAAGAATAACTCAGACCAAGAAGCCACCTCACGTCAAAACTAAGGTCCAAAGATAGATATCAACTTAGGATATTCCATCTCATGACGTCAACCAAGAATCAACATCTCATACTATGAGTAGTACCACGTCCCATACTATATGTTTGGTTAGTTCTAGTCTGGTGTGTGGTATCTGTACCAATACCTCTCATACCACTGAGATCCACCCTATGTTAAGCACATTTCAGTAGCTTGGGATTCAGCAAAAAAACGCTATCGAAGAAGCTAGTTTTTCCCCTTGTACACCAACAATAATGAAAGAACTTTCTCCCACATAACATCAACCCACAATCACCAAAATTCTACCGCCACCCAATGCTAATGACACAAAATCATATACGATTCATTTTTTCATCCATAGGAACCATAATTCGTGATGTCTTCTCATCATTTTTTGGTGTTGAAATTGAAAAATCCACCTCAATAGTTGTAACACCACCAATGGTGTAGAACCATCCCATCAACACTTTGTCAACCTCACTTGGTTCTATGGAACCAACCAACGAATCATATTCTTTCTTTTTAACCAGCATAACCAGGTTTGAATACCAACTTCAAGACCTAGCGCAACCCAAGTCAACACTATATAATATTTTTGACTCAGATGAAGATATTCTAGAAGCCATGATGGAACCTGAATATCCTTGGGATGCCATGCACCATCGTTCATTTTTTCTACTTGAAAAAAAAAAAAGGTTGTTCCCATCAATGCACAAACCCATGATATCTACATCATTGAATGAAAAGATTCCCTTCCACTAGGAAAGGTCGATTGGTTCAAAAATATCATCCCAACACCTGATGCATTTGAGGAAGGGAAAATTTCTAATATTTCACCTACCATCAAGGTGAATATTTCAAGAAAACCTGGAAAAGGTGAAGAGATCTCTATGGGGGAAACATGCTCTCTAGAAGAAATAACCACGTACACATCCTTGTTGCAAGAATACAAGGATATTTTTGCATCAAATTATTCTGAGACATTAGGCATTAGTCCCACCATTATGGAACATCACATTGAAATGTGGCCTAATGCCCATCCTATCTAGTAGAATCACCGTCAGTTACATCCTTTTAGGGCTAAAGAAATCAAATAGGAAATTTGTAACCTCCACAAAGTTAGGTTCATCTATCTTATTTCTTACATGTCTTGGGTTTCTAACCCTATACTCGTAATGAGAAAATAGGGCAACATCTTCATTGTATTTCTTTTAGGGATTTGCACAAAGTATTTCCTAAATATAATTACTCAACACAATTCATCGACCAAGTTACTGATGCTTGCTCCAATCATGAGGCCCTATCCTTCATGGATGGGTTCTCTGCGTACAACCAAATCCAGATTGTCCATATGGATCAGTAAAAAACCACATTCAAAACCCCTTAGGGTACATTCACATACCAAGTTATACCTTTCGGTCTCAAAAATGTTGGCACCACCTTCTAGTAGGCCATGACCTACATCTTCCATGATCTAGCTCATTTCATCCTTGCATATCTAGATTACCTTACAACACATTGCAAAAAAGGTGCTAGCCGTTTAGAGGACCTCCATCTAGTTTTTTAGAGATGCCAAAATTATAACATGCACTTGAACCCTCTCAAGTTTGTATTATATGTTAACGTTGGAAGACTATTGGGTTTCATAGTTTCTGAACAAAGTATCAGAGTCAATCCTCTGAAATTCCAAGCCATTAAACACGTACTTTCATACAAAAACATTAAAACATTTGCAAATCTTGCAATGTAAGCCCAATTTCTTACGACACTTTGTCCTCAATCATGCTACTTGCACACAAGGTTTCCTTTGCCTCCTTCGTCAGGATATTCCCTTCCATTGGGATGATCAAGCTCAAAAATAATTTCAATCTTTAAAATATCCATTATCTCAAGCTCCTTTGAGTTATCCCACCTGACCATAACAAAGAATCTACCCTATATGTATCAGCATCAAAGGTAGCCATCATCGAGGTGTTAGTCCAAGATGGACTAGATAACAAGGAGCATGTAATTTATTATATCATCAATAACTTATCCAGGCCTACATTTAAGTATAAGCCAGAACAAAAATTTTTCCTTAGCCCCCATACATTATGTACAAAAGATTCCCCATTATACAGTCCTTCAAACCACTACCTTAATAACATCCATTAACCCCATGAGGTATCTTCTCACTCACCGTATGATGAACCACAAGTATGCTCAGTGGATTGTGTTCTAGAAGAATTTGATCTACAGTTTAATTCTCCTAAGAGAAAAAAGGCCTCATCCTTACCGAGTTCATCATGGATCTCCTAATAGAGACCTGTGGTTCTCCCATTAATGAGGCTCTTCCTAATGAACATCTATTTTTAGTATCACTAGACGAACCTTGGTAAGGTGAGATCCTCCTCTTTTTTTGAACTCAAAAGTTCAAACCCCAGCTTAACCCTGAAAATCAAAGGTGCATATGCTACCAGGCCCCCTGCTACCTCATTTTGGGGGATGTCCTCTATTGACGAGGCATCTCCACCATTTTATGCCAATGCCTTAGTCACCAACAAGTTGAGCAAGTATTAAATTATTTCCAACAAGGTAGCCACCTCTTGGTGATACCCACTGCCCAAAAATTCCTTCACGCTAGTTATTTTCTTGCCACTTTCTTGCACGATTTCATATAAGCAGTCAAATGATGTGATTGATACCAATGATACGCTCATAAGGAATGAGCACCACCTACTCCCTTACATTTAGTCATGGTGGTTGAACCCTTCTATAAGTGGGGCATCAAATTCATGACCTATAACCCCCCATCATCAAGAAACCACAAATACATCATCGTCATCATGGACTATTTCACCAAATGGGAAAAAGCAATGCCCGCATATAATAACACCGCAGAAACCATCGCAAAATTTTATTCAACCATATCATAATACAGTTTGGTGTTCCCAAGGAGTTGGTGTCATACCATGGTAAATAATTTGAAAATTAAATCTTTCAAGCGCTCTCCCAACACCTTGGTTTCTCTCATGAGTTTGTGTCACCATACTACGCATAGTCCAATGGAAAAGTAGAAGCCAATAACAAGGTCCTCAATACTATGTTATTGTGCATGGTGAGCACTCATAAAACCAATTGGAAAAATATGGTGTTCTCAACCATATGGACAAACCGCACATTGGTCAAGGCGTCTATAGGGTTTACACCCTTCCAACTAGAATATAATCGAGTAGAAGCACTACTTCCCATTGAGTGTGAGATTCCTACCTTACACTCGGCTATTGATATTTTAACTAACACCAAACCTTTAGAGAAAAGGTTGGTACAACTAGAGCTTGTCGATCAATGCTAATAATAATCCCTCCTGAATAACGTTGGACAGAAGAAAAGGGTAGATGCCTCATTTGAACACAACATCACCCCTCGTACATTTACCAAGGGGGAGTTATTCCTCCATTACGATATTGCCCAAGAAATGGTAGGCCCTAGGAAGTTAGAAATGATGTGGAAGGGCTCGTACATCATCAAAAATTTCCTCCTCAAGGGGGTATACATCTTGTCAGAGCTCGATGGGACTTTCCTAAAAAATCCCATCAATGGTATCTACCTCAAAAAATTTCACCCATAAAATGCTAGAATGTACATTTATGCACCATGACTTATATTTTTATGATGATCACCTTATCATGGACTCACTCCAAAATTCACTCTCTCAACAAGTGTCACATACATCTCAGTCTCCAACCTATAACCACAGATTTACTCACTGTGCATCTCGATGGTCGCAAAACCTTGCTATTACAACCTGGGCCATATACTCTCCTAACTGAACACCTTGCCTCTCTAATGGAATTTGTATCAGGTTAGCCACCAAGAATCAAGTTGAATACAATGACTTCATAGGTCCCTTGGCCAATTCCCACCACCCAGGTATCCATCACATGCATTTATTTCTTGATTCCCAGTTGGTTGTATCGCAGTTGAGAAAGACCTTTCAGGTCCATGATTCACACCATTTTAGGAAGAATCTACATGCACAAAGGTTAACTCGACATTTTGATCATGTCACATTTACACATATACTAAAAGATCAAAATAATACAGTTGATCACATAGCTAATAAAACCATAGTATGGCATGCATGACATATATATAAAGATAAAGATACATAAACCATGAGCATAATATATACATCTCAAACAAATATAGAAATACATCAAAAAATTATAGACGCATATGACATATCATGACAACCACCAAAAAATCATCTCATATATACAAATCTAAAAAAATATATGACTACAAAAATAGCCATATAATCCACTGGGCTGCGACCAGGATAAATAAGTCCAAAAATACATGGCATCGTCCTTATAATGGGTGCTCGCCCTAGTACATACATAGTCTCGTAAAAAATCTAGACCCTTAGGTCTCTCTAGCGCTCTCGTAGACCAATCTCTACGTCAAGATCCAAAATCATACTATTTGTAGCCATCACCATAGCTAATCAACACAAAACTGGTTACTCTTCTTGCTTAAGTGACATCTTTGTCTCCACGATGACCTCTCCCAACCTTGCCCAACCATTGATGGGAAACCCTCTATATAGGGCCTCCACTCTGACCCAAGTGTCCCTGTAACTCTGTAGCTCAGCCTATACAATGTCCAAACACATCTTTGTGGCATCGGCATGCTTGTGCCACCGCTCTATGTTGTTGCTTACCATTGTACTGCTACCCTCACTAGAGGTTCCACTAGTCTCTAACCGATGACTCTACACTAGTTTCTTAGGCCAAGCAAGTGGCCTCATGTCCCTCAGTATTTGTGGCATTGGTCTCACCCCTGCAACACCCATGTGTCTCATATCATGACCTACCATGTATGCTAGTGGTCACCCCTATGACACCCATGTGTCTTAGATCATAACCTACCATTTATGCTAGTGGTCGCGAGGTTAGAAAACAAACATGGTATCAATATCAACATATATAAAAACTATACCTATACATGAAAAAAACATATATATACAAATGCAGGAAAAAAAATACTTATTGGTCCCCAAGCATCACCCAGAGGAAGTCCCGTCTGTGGATTTCCCCACAAGTCCATGCCATGGTAAGGAAACTCCAAAATCAGTGGAGTATTGGAGTTAAACCAATCCTCCATAGTGGCATTCAAATAATTCCCCACAACACCACCCTTAGCTCTCTACATCGCAGGTTCCCACCATCATATACGAGCGTCCCTGGTAGGTCTCACCGACACTACTAGAATAGTATGCAACATCAAAACCCTCACATACATAATGTTGCATAGAACACTCGAATAACAAAAACTCTGGAGAGTGCCACCCTGCATCTATGTTAATTGGTACGTCATGCCTCTATATAACAATTGAGCCCAATAAAAAAAGTGGCTCACCTATAACTTTTGGAAGACCAATATCTGTAGCCCTAATACTATATGTGGGGATGGTGAACCCACCAATCTAACAACATCACTAGCACTACCCACTCAGTGAGATCCAAAATGGAAGTAATCTTGATGAAGCCCTCCTCATAAAGGTTAGGCCCACAGTGAACCTCACCCTCACCCTCCGCCCACTGATGGATATGCACATGCCAAGCTGGAAGTGGATATGATAGAGCCTCCCCACAAGGCAAAAAAATAGTAAAAAAAAAAATAACCATTGACGGATATCAACAGATCAGTCAGGAAAATCACCATTATCTACTAATCTGCATCTTAGCATCAGATCCAAAAGTGTAGGAATCTATCTTGCGATCTTAGAAAGGGGTTCTGAAGAAACTTTAGTAGACCCCACTACGTCAACAATTGGCTAGCTATTAGATCCCTCGCCACCTACATGCATAAGCACACCCACTATCTCTCTCTCCAAATCATCCTGACATTAACGATGTCACAAATCAATTCTTTAGTTCCCTAGGCTATTAAAAAAAAACAGATAAAAGACTTGTTTTCTCATAGTCATGTGTTTATGAGACTGACAGATGTGCTGACGTGTGTCTGTTCCCTTAGACAGATGCATGAACATGCATATGTCAATCCATATGTCATGGCGGCTAAGGCATCGAAGACCGTGCACCTACGTTAAAAAAAAGTGCATGGCCCATGCATCTATATTTGAAATAGATGCATGGATCATGTGTTGTTTGAAAACCGAGCCTCAAAGAACCCCAAATGGTTTTACCACTGCATATCCCACCTCAAAAACCCTGAGTTTTGTGCGGCGACCACGCGACTCGACATGATTTACCCATGCACCCATGAAAAAACAACCTTAAAAGGACATATAGCACACCCATGTACAACGTATCTACTATAAACCTACCAAAATCACAAAGTTAGGGGATGAACCCTTACTTGTCTCTCTCCGCATGCATCCTTGGTGCTCTAATGGACCGCAACGACAAGATACACTTCCAAAGCTAGCTCTTACCTCTCAAGATCAACAGTGGAAATGAAGTGATATTTGGCCCACTTAGCCTTATCTATCACCCTCTTTGCCATTTTTTGGAGCCCATTACAGAGGCTCGAAACCTCTATTGAAAAAACTGCAAGAGAAACAATGATCGGTACCACACCATCTCCATCATGGAACTCTTCATTCTAGTAATTGCCAAAACTCATTTTTTGGA
This sequence comes from Pinus taeda, assembly GCA_000404065.3. Lineage (NCBI taxonomy): Eukaryota > Viridiplantae > Streptophyta > Pinopsida > Pinales > Pinaceae > Pinus > Pinus taeda. Next base: position 39,752 of record APFE030146798.1, read on the forward strand.
CCCACTGCGCACATAGAAACTCATTTGAAGTTCTCCTCTCATTCTTTAATTCATATCATTCAAGCAGTCATAGATTATATATATGTTTTAAAAAAATATTCTTTCACGTGGGGTAATGGTTGTGTATATTGTAGGTACATCACAAACAATCTTCTTCGACAAACACCCTGACAGGGAAATAGAAGACCAACTATCATTCTTCACTTAAAATGGTAGGCTTCCTCCTAAGCTTTGCATATCTTGACATCATTTCTCCAAAATACACCATAGTTTCCATCATCTTGACCATGTTTATCACTACCTCACCTCGCATATGATAAGCATCCACGTCAGTCGATAGAGCCCCCCCACTCATGGCTCGCTTCATGTTTGTAGACCACTATCCACTATCAGTAGCCATGACCACCTACTCGAGCCCGAAAACCACTCCACTTACATGCCTTGAATTTCAGCCTCATTATGTTGTAGTCATTGCCCATGCACCCCATTTCCCGAGGCCATCCCTAGTACTTTACGATAGATAAAAAATTGATGCACCTCCACTTCCTACATTGGACCTATCATCCACCCATATTGCGTATCCCATCCGCATCACTTCATCTACCTCACCAACCGAACATGGATACCAACCAATGGGGCCTATGTCCTTAGGGAAAATGCCACACCTCCATGCCAGTCACCATTATTATGGGACACCTATCACTGTATATCTACATCCAAATCGCCCTCATAATCTTTTGGCAAGCGTCAAAATATTTATTAGGAAAAGACTCCGACCCACATTTTTCATGTCTTTTACCTGACGAAATTTTCTATTCACCCTTGGTCGGAGCTCCCACATCACCCACTATCATTTACCATATTCATGCTAGTCAGAACATACTCATGCACACCCTAGAAATCCTACCAACTCTAGGGACATCACTATCAAAAAACATTTTTTATTGCCACCATTTGTACAAAAGTTCCAACCTGAAGTGAGTTGTTCATATCCTCTCATATAGTTAGCTCTCACTATCATGCCTTATCTGACCCACACTATTATAGTTTGTTTACATCTCGTATTGATTCTCTGACAAAACATTTCAGGTGGTCAATGCTCCTTTCCTGTCGACTTCAACGTTTGTATTCAAGGATAGAGGTAGTACCTTCGATACTCCCCCCTTGAAGGGATCTCCTTGGTTGGCACAATGGTAATCACTATTTCCCACTCATGTCATCAATCTCTTTGACATTCACTACCAACACAATTTTTCATGTTAAGGTGGTGTCATACTTAATGACCGTTGTAGTTCTTTCATTTAGTTGAAGAACCTTGCATCACTAAGCACATCATTCAATAATGCTTATACCATGATATGGGGGAGGACCTGGAGTCAAACACCCATGCTTATTATCATATATTTTTAAAAATATAAATAATAACCCTGATGGGGATATTGGAATGCATGCCATTTATGCAGGGGAGAAGACCTACCAACTCGCTGTCATCCTAGGCATTAGAGAGGGGGATGTAATGACCAGTTCAACACCTGGGCTCACACATGTTCATAATTTATGATGATGCATGGAATTATCATGGAAACTTAAATGATTGCCCCATCTTCTAGGTATTGTTGGACTCAATCTACTTTCATTTTGTGTGTTCGCTATATTGTTAGGGTGCTTATGGGGATTTTTCTCTCATGTGTCCCCAATTATGGTACATTAGTTAAGGAAGGTCAAGTCTATCCTAGTTTGGCACCCATAACTCATTCTTTATAGTTGGTGAGACACACTTGAAACTTCAAATTTCTATGGGGTTGAATGCAATTGGTTTATGTCTTAGCTATTAGGAGGGTCAGTAGCGAGATTCTATGGAGGACTTCTAGAATGTATTTCTTATAGGCCTGCTACTAAAATTTTTGGTTTATGACCCTTCCAAATGATATTGTAATTGCTTTGTTATACTTTTTGTCTTCTAGTCCAACAAATTATTTTCGGCACTTTAGATAGAGACAATAACCCATTGTATTTTGTGAAGAGGTTAGTTGGCTTATCCCCATCTTAAGGAGTTCTCTCTATTGCCTAATGTTTTTCACAACAAATCACTATGGTTCCCCTAGATCTTGTTGCATTTGACTCTTGCATCCACTCCACATCTCGCATGCTTTGCACTGGTCCCCCTTGGTCATCAATCCCTTGCCCTTCTCCTATCTACTTGGTCTCCTCTAGCTAGGAACTATGATTTCCCTAGTAACTATTTCTGGCAACACAAGCACCCAAGACATGACTCCAATGCTTGAGGCCTTACTAGCAACCCTTGAGCCCAGTCTCCGGCCTAGTATCTAGTGGACATTTATCATTTAGTCACCCCCTATGATTTCATGATGAAATATATTTACTCAAAGCTCAGGAATTTTGTGACAAGAAATCCCATTTTAACTCAAAGTTTTAGACCAACATTTCTAACTAGGTTCAAGATCTTGGACATACCAAGGGTCATAAGATCCAATACTTTGACTCCATCACTTTGCAATGGCAGATGAAAATAACATTGGGTGGCACCAACTAGGAGAAGTAGGAGGATCATAATGAGATCACTCTTCAACTCAACAATATCCAGTGGGTCCTAAATTGTATGTGCCATTGTTTAGTTAGTTTGGAAGTCCAATTGACATATCTCGAGAAACATGTTTAGTGTGGGAGATAATCATCACCACGTGTAAGCACATACAATCCCACACCTACAACTTCTTTTGTGAAAGGACAAAAACCTTGGTTCACTTTAGTTTTATGTTTATGCTTACTAAATTTCATTATAACATTTTCTATGTTTTCCAACTGAGGTTTGTCTATTACATTTAGATCTTTTTTGTAATCTCTATGAGGACACTTCCAAAAATTTGTCATGGCATGGCGATAATTAAATAGAAGTTTTCATATGGGTATTTGATATATAAAACACTTTGCGACGTCTTCATTGTTGTTGATCTAATTTCCCTTATAGTACACAATAATAATAAAATTGTTATTTTTGTATGACTAAATTATAAATTAATGAAAACCTACCAATTAAACGCCAATATTTT